>WJFB01001841.1:0-25368 GCA_009870185.1 Pygmarrhopalites habei
CTGACTCAGATTGAAACACCTTCATCTACTGTTGTCAAGCCTAGTGCAAGTCTAGATGACCATTATGAGGATGAACATGAGGTAAGAAACATTTCAATGTGAATTTCAAACTCTAAAAATGTAGGGAAAATTGATACAAGTGTAAATTCTTGATCATTAATACTAAATATTGTTTGATTTTCTTGTAGAATGCTGAAGTCACTCCCTCTGAAAAAATCAAGATTGAGCCAACAAAGATATCTGGCCGAAATGTCCCTCGTGCTTCTGCCACTCCTTCCAAAAAACAAAGAATTGTAGATCCACAAGACTCAGACACGGATTTGAATGAAGTTGGAAGTCATTTGAGTGAAACAAGTGAGACTACTGTGTCATCAACAAAGGATGAACCAGAAATCACAACTGAGGCTAATGATTATTATGAACTTGATGGATCTGAAGTCACTACTCAAAGAAATTATGATGATGAAGAGAAACAGTCAAGTAGTGACAGTAGTCAAATTGAGTCAGATGACAATGAAGTTGTTCGTGGAACTCCTGCTCTGAAAACATACATGACAACATTTACTTTTTACACGGTAAGCAACTTTGTCCGTCTATATAGTTTTCTGATCAAATTTAAAATTAAAAAATGAGACTAATTAATTTTTTTATTTGTCAATAGACCTACTACAAGGGTGGCACATCAACAGTGACAAGTCGACTGGAAACTGTGACAAATATTGCAAGTGATGGTTCAGATGAAAATGTGTCGGAAGCCACAGAGAGTGCCTCTGTGTCGGCTGAACCAACTTACCCGATCACGTAAGTCGCTAATAAGTTCCTTCTGTACTGAAAAGCTAATAACTTCCAACTTCATTCTTCAATTAAAAATTTCTATTTGATCTGTAGATATTACACAACCTACACATACTGGACCACACAATTTGTCGACGGAACACCCGCTGTTACCAGTCGAGAAGAGACTGTGTCAAATGTTGTCACACCCGGAGTGGATGACGTAATTTCAACTGCTGCTAGTACAAGTAATGCTGAAATTCAAGCCACGTCAACTGTTCCCGAAATTGAATTGACGACTTACTTCACGACATACACATACTTTACTACCAGGTAAGTTCCTTGTTATATTCAATTGAGAATTACACATGGTCCAAATGAGGTGGTTATTTTTAACAACATTTTTTTCCCTCTGAATAGCTACGTCAAAGATCAGACTGTCGTCACAAGTCGACTGGAAACTGTCACAAATATTGTCACTGGATCCGCTGGATCTTCGGTTGCTCCCACTTCCACCATCGCAGCCTCAGTAGTTAGCCCAACAGCCTCTGCCAATGGACGAGCAGTTGGGTCAATCAAACCTGAAATTGTCAGTAATGATCATCAATCAGGAGATGAAGACTATGACTTGCCCACTGGCCTTCTCTCCACAATTGTTTCATCTGAAGTGGTTGACCATACCACCACCGTCCATTCTACTGACGTATTTGGAACCTACATTGATGGAATTTATGCTCAAGTTTTAGAATCAACATCTGAACTTATTAAACCCACTGCAAGTTTCGAGACAGTTTTCCTTAATGATGCTACAGCCACTCCAACAGGACTCATTTCAGTGAATCAAGGAAATACAAGAGATGCTGATGGAGCCATCACAACATTTTTCACAACCAAAGCATACGGAACAAAGATTGATGGTCGATATGCTCAACTTTTGGAGAAGACATCCAGTATTCAAAGAAATACAGCTGTCAGTTTAGAACCATCTGAGAATCAATTTAAAACTGGACTAGTAAGGATTGTTGATGGTTCTGTTGTGGAAGGAGATCAAACAACTTACTACACATCAAAGATTTTGGGTACATTTATTGACCAGCAGTATGCCCAAGTTATTGAGTCTACTTCTCGTTATGTCATCAATCCATCAAAAACTGATGATTTGTCCTTGAGTTCAACAAAATTGGCAGAAATTGAGAGCTCTGAAGGTACAACTGAGGATACTCCAACTACAACTGAAAAACAAGAATCGGAAGATGGAAAAGATGATGGAAAGGGAGGTTTGGCAAACAATAGAAGATTTGCTGGACGTAATCGTGGATCTGGTACAAGTCGCCTGACTTTCACAGCTACTTCAAAATCCTTTACTCCTCTTATCACACCATTTGCCTCTAGAAGTCGACCAGCTTTCGCTCCTCGACGACGACAATCAAGTGCAATTCTTGTTACCCGGACCGACATCACTCCTACTGTGACAGCTAGTCCAGCAGCCACCATTTCAGGGTCTTCTGCAAGTCGAGGTAGTGCTTTCTCCAACCGGCGTAAAAATAAACCAGGAGAAAATGGTTTGGAAGGAACAACACCAGTTTCAGTCAGTACTGCAGCCACACAAGAAGCAACACCGAGATTACCATTCGGAGCTGCGGCTTCTCGTTCAAGATTCCAACGACCTGGTGGAGCTTCAAGACCATCCGTGTCTGCTTCTAGTATCCAACCAACAAGTAGTAGTTCAAGAGGTGGCAGTTCATCTCCCGGAGGTCGAAGAGGAGGTTCCACCTTCAATTCCCGTGGCTCTTCATCATTACCCGGAGCTCGGAGAGGAACATCTTCAGCTGGATTTTCTAGAGGTGGATCCTCCACAGTTTCAAATACTTTAGGAAGTAGTAGCGCTGGAGCTAGAGGTGGTGTGAGTAGTCGATTTAATCCAAGAGTTCGTGGAGGTCAATCCACATTAAGTCCAACATCAACTCAAGTGACAACAGTCAAACCTACTTCAACTCCTCAGGAAGAAGAGTATGAAGTAATTGAGTATGAATATGAAGAACAACCTTCAGCTAGTTCAACAACACCCAAAACAACCACAACTGCTACACGACTTGGTGGTTCATCAAGATTTAGATTGAATCCAAAATTATCTACTCCAACTGTTCAAGCTACCACTCCAACTAATCCACCCAGAACTACTCC
This sequence comes from Pygmarrhopalites habei, assembly GCA_009870185.1. Classification (NCBI taxonomy): domain Eukaryota; kingdom Metazoa; phylum Arthropoda; class Collembola; order Symphypleona; family Arrhopalitidae; genus Pygmarrhopalites; species Pygmarrhopalites habei. The sequence continues at coordinate 2,959 of WJFB01001841.1, forward strand.
ACGTACAATTCCATTTATTAGAAAGGGTACATTTACAAGACCCACTCCTCCTACAAGGGGTACAACAACAACTGCTGACTCATCTGACTCTGATGATGATCATCAACAGTCTCCAGCTCCTGTCAAAGAAACCCCTGTTTCTAAACCAGGGTCAAGACCATCATTCTCTTCAGCTAATCGGAGAGTAACAACACCCATCCCTACTCAAATTAGTACAACAACTAGAAGAACTTTTGCTCCACGAGCTCGACCACCAAGTTTCCCTTCAAGAGGATTAGTCCGACCATCCTCCACAGCTAGCACATCAACAGAAAAGGAATATGATTCAGAATTGGAGTACGAGGAATCAAAACATTACCCATCAGGGAATTCCTCAGCCATACCTGAAGAATCAAAAGCTGAACAATCGGAAGCGGTCGCTGGAGAAGAGTCAGCACCAGCAGAAGTACGTGTCCCCGCTCCATGGTCTTATAATAGAGGTGGTGCTGGGTCAGACATTCTAAACGTGGATGATCTAGTGGACAGTGGTTCAGAATTTTTTGAGAGTGCCGCACCGGCCCCGTATGAAACATATGAGTACTTGGATGATGATGAAGAGAAGCTTAGAGGAGGACTGTTCTCAGGACGATCTCAGAAAGTCCTGAGACGCTCAGTCAGGCAAGTAGATTTTGGTAATAGAAATCGAGGTAGTTTAAGATCTAATTTTAACAGTCGTAATCGTCAGGCAAGCTCACGTTCCTCCCCTTCTAATTCAGACTATGATGACTACTACTATTACGAGGCACCCTCGACTGCCGCCCCGACGACGACCAGGGCCCCAACTAACCGATTTCGTGGACGTATTTCACCGACCTCAACTTCCAGACGGACACCTTTTACCCTTACAAACTCTGACACTACTAACTATTCCTCCCGTTCACCTTCCTCCTCATCTACCTCCCCCTCCTCCTCTTCAGCCTCCTCCAGTACTAACACTCGTCCTTCCACTTTCTCCAGACGTAATCAATCCCGTTACCAAAGACCGACAGAGGCTGCAACCACAACGACGACACCTTCTTCACGTTCCCGCTTCCGTTCCCGCTACCGACAGTCCGAGGTGACGACTCCGAGGTCAACCCCTCGGGGTCGGTACACCTCAGCTAGTAGAAGTCGGGGTGGGACAACGTACAATGACCGTGGACGTTATGACACTTATTCTAGTTCTCAGAATGACGAGTACATTGAACCGTCATTTGAGTTGGGTGTCATCACAGTCACTCACTACATTCCCTCTGAGACTCAAATCCCGGTGGTGAATGGGAAGGTGACAGAGTACAAGACCATCCTGACCCCAAGTGCCTCGAAAGAGGTCCTTGAACCGTACCAGTACACTCGTTCCGAGTATCAGGGTACTCCCGTCCTTGTTTTCAATAATGAACTCACCTCTACTCCCTCATTCGGAGTGACAGAGGTGACCCGTTTTTTTATCCGTGAGTCCACCACCACGAGTGTGACTTTCACCCCGACCACAATCCGCGGTAGACGCACGTCTTTTTCACACATCGTCCCTAGCACTGTCTACTCTGTAGAACCCGTTGTGAGTACAATTGCACCTAATCCACTAACAGACCAAAGTCAACTAACAAATCTGCTTCTCAATCAACTACTGGGTAATCTTAATCTGAACCCGGCTAATTTACTTGGCTTGAAACAACAACAGCAACAACAGTTACTCGCACAAAATATTGGCAATGGTCAGAATGACCCTGCCACCCCAATTACACACTTTAACACAAAAACCACCTCTTACGTAACCACAGTGACAGACTTCACCTCCACCGTCATACCCATCACACTACACGGTAAAGCCATCAAAACTACTATTGTGGAGTCCTCCACACACGTCATTACAGCCACTGAGTTCATCACTGAGTCCACCGTCATCACTCCCGCCCCCACACAACAACCTCATCTCCTCCAACCCCAACCCACTTTGGCTGTCAACAATGGCTTCAATCCTGCGCTCCTCCAGGGTCTCCTCCAACAACAACAACAACTCCTCCTCCAACAACACCAACAACAAATCCTGTCTACACAACCACCACAAATTTTCAGTACACAACAACCCAGTAATAGTAATAGTAACAATAGGAATAGTAAGGACTTTGAACAGGAAGAAGAGTCAGTCAAAGAAGTCTCCGTGGAAAAACCCCCACCAGTGAAAAAAGAGGAATTCTCTATTGTCACTCTTTACGTGTCGGGGCGGAATCCCGGAGAATTCACTACTGTCCTCTCCACTGTTCCCTTTGAGACTAAGGTCAAACGGAGTGTCAATTATCAGGATGGACTCAGGGTTAATAGTAATGTGAAGGCGACAAGGGTGAATTATTTTAGTGAGATTGACCTCCTTCAACCTACTTTAGACTCTTCAATTAAAGAGGAGTACAGTGTAAGTCCATCGGAGTATCAATGGGAAGAGAGTAGTGTGAGTAGCAATAACAATCAGATTACGTTACAAGACAGTGATTACTGGAGTAATCCAAATCCTTACAATATTAACAATAATAATGTCGAGTTCAGACCTACCCAAAGTTTGGACAGTGTTCTGGGCGATGTGTCAAAGTTGTTGAATAGTCAAAGCGTCTACTACGCATTCTAGGTTTTTTTTAAAAAAATTTTTTTGTAGTTCAATGTAAAGAATATACACATATTGCAAATTTCATTTCTTTTCTTCACTAGGGCCTCTTGCTTATTAAAAGACTCTGGGGGTATAAATTAATAAATATGAAAAATATGTGTACATGTTTCGTACATATATTTATATAAGTAATTTTATTTCTGGCCTTCGTCACTACTTAGGTATTACAAATATACATATATAGCTACGTCTGAGACAAGAAGAATAAGGAAGTAAGTGTATTGCCTTAATTTTTAAAAATATATCGTTTATATTCTCAAATCAAAGCTTCAATCGTAGCTTCAATTTTCAAAAGATGTATGTGTACATGCATATATGGTAAAGTAAATACAAAGGGAAAAGAGAGAGAGTCACTGATGAGTTAATTTAAATTGTTTCCATTCTCTTTGTATCTTTTCATTGGCAATTTAATAGTTGGACAGCTGATGTAAGAGTCCAGCATTATTTTAATAGGCATACGCATTGAAGATACATCTACGATACAGTAATATCATTAAAATTACGCGTAAGAATGGTGAGTAGTGAATATAGGTAGCAGCTTTGCATAATTAATTTAGATAATTTGACCACTTGGTTGTCTTGTTATTGTAGTTTTTAATAAATTCTGATTAACTCAAGGCCATACATATACTATGAACATAATGAACATGATGATATAATGATAGATAGATTTATAATATAATATATTATTGTTTATAAATAATGCATACGTATTGAAATTTTGTTGGAAAACACTGAACAAAAAATATTAAAATCTGTGCCGTTAAATTAATTATCATTATTATTTTATACATGATATTTTGTACAAAGGCAATGGTGAAAAGATTTTTTGCACTACACAGCAGCACAAAACATAATATTAATATTAATTAAATACCTCTGCAAAAGATAATCATTTACACGTATAAGTTTTTCGGATGTATGTTAGAAGTAATTATAAATGTAAGTATATAGAGAACAGTAATTGTGTAAGAAACCAAACTTTTCATTTTAATTAGTTTGAAAAGTGTACGGCCAATATTAGTTAAAATGAATATAATTGAGTAGTTTTTGTATATTATGTGACTTTGTGGATACCTTACCAATCTTTATGACGTACAGAACAAAAAAACATTCCTTTTGAGTGCGTGTGTGTGGTTATTTTCGTCTTTTTGATAATTTTATTATAACTTACGAATGGCTCAATCGAGTTCCACGGTCACATACATATTTTGTATGTGATACACTTGTAATTACTTTCTCTGATTTGTCATATTATAATATGGGACTTCTCCATCATTTCCTGTCTTCTGTATGCGTTCATGCATTTTGAAATTCTGTATGGAATTGTATTTCATTTATTTTGTACTTTTCTACGTTTTTATATGGTTGAATTTGCGATCATTTGCGAAACATTGAGTGTGTCGTGGAGGCAATAAATACATACACAATTTCTACACACACACAATTAATGATTATACTCTAAAAGTGGCTTCTTAATACGTTAAAAAAATACGAAGTAATTTGTGTAGATTAAAGGAGTAGCCACATTGTTTTGTAATCAAAATATTGGAATATAGCCCTGTAAAGACAATCCTTCCCTTTTAGTTTATAAATGAAGAATGATGTAGGTAAAAATGCTGTTATTGTGTTAAATGAAATATTAAGGTAATGAAATAAACACAAAGTGTGCCAAATAACTAATATTGTTTTCAGCTAATGAACAACCCTTCTTCCACAAGAACTGTCCATCTTTCTTTCTTTCATTACTTTATTTTCCAACTTTCACCAAACTTTCACCACCTTCAATGTCTTTAATTTCGAAAGTGTTTCAATGTCTTTTACTTGCATCAAGGCATAAACGCCGAATCATCATTCTGCTTCGTATCAAAAATCACACCCTCATAATATTTAATCATTATAGTCACTTATTTCTAAAAAATACAATCCGCAGCTTTTGCAATATGCCACAAATATCTTAACTGTTCATGTTGCTTATCATGTCTTGCTCATATTATTCGTTTAGTACACAATATTTTCAAAATGAATTTCTTGTTCTGGCTCCACTTGTATTAAATACAAATGCGTTACTTTCAATGGAAATGTCCATGTTAGAAAGATGAATCTCTTGGTATTGGTGAGTAACTAATTTACTCTACTTCTTCTTTCACTTTAAAACTTTGTCGTCAAAAAATTCTTTTCATTATTTTATTATTCATCTCTGGCTGCCAATTCTGTATTCTGCATAAATCCTTGATAGTGACTCTATGAAAGCAAATGAAAAAATTAATTGTATTGACATTTTTCAAAATTTCCAGGGGGTGTGAATGTAAAAATGAAAGGTCAAATAGATGATTTTGACGATTTTGGGACTGATGTCACCGAACAGCGCGTCATTGGTGGCAGACTCCATATACATTCTGGTAGAAAGTACGTAATGCAGGATAAAATTTTAAAATCATAATTATTTTAATATTATTACACTATCAACTAAATATGTCACGAATTTATTCAACAGTCTGGCTACCAAAGTAATGTCAAATGGGGTTGAAGTCATAGTCAAAGGAGACCAAACTGGTTTCATAGGTTATGGGTATCCTTACAAGACGCCATTATTATCCCCTATGCGCGTCAGCCCAAGACCAATCACATTTCCACCGTCAACAGTGTCTCGACAGTACCATTTAGTTGAGACACCAGGAAGACCAGTATGTTCTTAAATTATTATTCAAAAAGGATTTGTATTTAAAATAAGACTATTAATTTCTGTATCAACACTTTTCTATAGAATCTTATAAATCATCTTCTGCACTCGATTGTCCGGTCTGCAACACCAGACATGGTGACAAAGACACTCATCACAACATTCACTTACATGACGACTGTACTAGAAAATCACAGTACTGTTGTCAATAGTCGAGAACAGGTACGGGACAATTGTCTACAATTCTTTCAAAAAATAGCTTAACTATGACGCAAAATAATTAAATTCTTTCTCGTCATATTTAATAGATTATTTCCAACGTGGTCACAGAGAAGTTTCGATCAACAATTAGCTACACTCCCAACTTGAAAGCAGAACCAAGTTCAATTCCACCAGAAATGTTGGAATCATTGTACTCTTCATATTTGACCAACACCCTCACAACGACCTACACTTACTTTAACACATTTACAGCTGGAACCGTTCCAATTGTTGTGACAAGTCGGGAGACAGTATCAAATGTGGTCACAATGCCCGCCTACTTAGCAACTCCAACCATTGCGGACATGTCTTTTCATTCACGGGTATTTGAGACCGAGACCTACTTCACCACATTCACATTCTCAAAAACACTGGCAGAAGAAAATAGTCGAGTTGTCACTACAATGGAAACAGTCACTCAAGTTGTCGTGACAGAAGCTTTAATTCCAGCTACAAGTCCAGTTCCTCTCTTGACTCCAGTTCCACAAGATGTAATGAGTTCTTACCTCACACCCACTTTCGAGAGTGAGCAGCTTTTGCTCCGAAGTCGGACTCAAGTTCTCCTTGACAGTATGTCAACTGCAACATTTGTAACAGCTCCATTGTTACTGCCACTTGGAATTCACACAGCTAAATTGGACAGTGATCTTGACGATGACCTTATGAGCCCAACTCTCATGACAGACAAGGAGCCATCAACATCTTTTATGGAGATTGTACCCCTTCCGTCACCAACTCTCATGTCACGAGAAACCATTGACATTCATCCGACATCCCTCCTTACAACAACCACCAAGAAAATAATGGAACCTGTCCTCATTTTTGCGACCAAAACATACTACACTACATACACATTTTTCACAACAATTATGGGAGAGGGTACAACAACAAAGGTCAACTCTCGTACTCAAGTTGCGTCGAACATCGTGACTGAAGCCTTGTCAACAGCATTTGACATTGAATATGTGAATGCACTCAAGAGTCAGTATCTTGCAAAGCATTCCACACTCCTCGAAATTACTTCATCTGTAAAACAAATCATCCCAGACAAAACGGAATCGGCAAGCTTAAGAACACCAGTACTTATGACTCAGTCAGTATCCCACCCTCACTGGCCCAAAGATGAAGATCAGATGGGGATCCTGGATGCCACTACAACATCCAGTGGGTCTGCAGAACATTTTGACGAGATGAAGGAAGGAATAAGTCATATAGTCCATGTTCTTTCTGACACACAAAGTGACGAGTATGAAATTGTGACACCATCCCAAGTCATTGACAGTGGTTTGTACAGTACAATCGTTACTGAGTCTCAAACAACAGGAGCCACATCAGATTTTGAACAAGTTACTTTGAAAGATCCATCAGAGGATGAGGAGACAACAGAAAAAGCAACGGAACCCAATCCTGTCCCTGTTAAACTAACTTACAGTTCAATTTCTCACAGACCAACCCCTCCTCTAGAAACCTATCCAAAACCATCAATAATTAAAATTAAAAATCCATTTGATGACCCAACTTTATCCGTCGTCACAGGACCACCAAAATCTGTCATGTATGATGATGAAGATATTCATTTTGCAAATATTGACCACCATGATAGCCAAGATTCTTCTTCATCCAATGATGACTCATCCTCAGCAGTCTCTGAATTTGACCCGACACTTGAAGAACCTATATATGGAGATATGAATATTGGAGACATTTCTAGTCTCGTCGATATTTACGTTAACAGCATGTACAACAAAAATCAATTGACATCCAGTTCTGTTGTCAAGACAGAGGACGGGTTAACTTTATTTCCATCAATCCTCAACAAATTTGACATGGGACTTCCATCTTCTACTTCACGTCTGGAAGAAATGCTTTCCTCCTCGAGTTTAGGCTTCATAACAAAAGTTCCAGCTTCAAAAATAAAATCACAAATTGTTGTAGATCCAACTCAACAAATTTTTAATATGTTGTCCGAAATCACAGCAGATGGTCATTTACCAGATTACTATGATGAGGTCAAAGAGGAGGAATCTTACAAAGAAAATTACGAGGATCCGGGATCAAAAGTTTACAATATAACTACATTCAATCCTCTAAAGCGTCCTCCTCCTCCTCAGCATCATCAAAAGAAACCGACGTCACGACCAGCAGTCATTACGACTAGAACTACCACCGTAACCCCAAGCATCAAAACAACATCAAAAATAACAACCATGACCACAATTAAGGATGATGACACTCCAGCCACAAAAGAAGCACAACAGACATCTCCAACGTGGGTTTTCAAAACAACTCCACAACCACCATTGACAACACATTGGGCTTCCATCAAAACAACAACTGAGACAACAACAGACGTCACAACATCAGAAGATCAGGAGGAAGACACAACAGAAGTGACAACACAATCCCCACGGAATATAACAATTGTCATTACTCCCCGTCTCACAACAGTTAAACCAAAAACAGAAGAACAGGATGACAACTCTCCTTTCGTAGTAAAGCAAGATGAGCAAAAAGATAATAAAGACAAAGAAAGTGAAGAACCCCTCACAATTAAAATCACTTCTGGAGGAAATCTGGACGATTCTGAAATTGTTGTCAGTTTTAGTTCTAAAAAACCTGACCCAACTAAATATACAACTAGGAAACCAAAACCAAAAATTACGTCCAAGACACAACCTCCTTTGAAGTCAAACGATCATGATGATGATGATCTGGCATCCACAACAAAAATATACGCTCTTGCCCCAGTTAGAGAACCAGGAGTTGGAAGCTCAACATCTGAAGAGAGTAATGACGAGGATCAGGAAGTGGATGATAAAAGTGAAATGGATGAATCAGATGAAGTAGCAGATTTCCCATCGGACCGAAGACCTCCTCCCATTCCTCCAACTGGAAGTACTGGACCCAGTAAAAGTACTCTGAGTGGACCTGGTCTTGTCGTTGGGGGTGGCAACACAGGGTCACAAATTGTGAGTGCATCTAGTACAGGGATCAATTGGACACCACTACTCAATCTCGGAGCTTTGGGTCTCGGAGGTCTAGGAGCTTCAACTTTGACCAGACTCGGTCCCATGTTCAGTAGTGTGGCTGGATATATGAAAAATGCCCTCCCACTGGCGGCAGGGATTGCTCGAAATGACACACATCACAATCAACACAGAAATGAACGTCCATACAATCGTGTCCCGTCAAATAATAATAATGGTGAGAATGGAAATGGTGGGAAACCATACAATAATCCAATGGGTCCCAATTTTGTCCGTGTAAATTCTGGACAGTCTATTCCATTCAACGATGCCATTCCAAGACGACCAATTGTGACTCATGCAAATGAACCAAATTTTCGACCATTGTCCAATAATCGAGATCCAGATGGTCCATTTCATAGATTTGAAAATGGGATGCCTTGGCCAAATAATAATTTCCCTCCCACACACAATTATAATTTTATTCCACCAAATGATGCACAGCCTAACCTTTTTTCCCAACTGACTGTCAACAAACATGGCGAGAGTCAGGTTAGTAGTAGCGAACAAGTTTCGGGACCAAGTAAAATAAAAATTGTAGCAGGGAGTCCTATCAATGCTCTTCAAAATCATCATCGCCCGGAGATTGGTAGTGGAGAAGATGGAGATAATAGACGACCAATGTTTCCGAGACCACCACCCCGAAGTCAAGATGGACCACCGCATGGCTTACCATGGGGTGAACACATTATTCTCCCATTACCACCAAATCAAAAGGATGACAAAGAAAATAGACCAGGACAGTCTCGAATCAATTTAAGTGGAGAGCGTCGACCAGAAAACAGGCCAAATTTCAATTCGCATGAAATTTCAAGTGCCGAGATGAATAATTTTCACAATAGACCACCATCTCCACTTCCTCCAAGTATACCATTACATTCAAATGAGATCAGAGATTCTGGGCCACCAACATTTCTTTTGCATCCACATCCACAACAGTCACACATCCCCCCGACAAGACAATCACAATCCTCAGAATTCATTTCAAGACACCCTCCCCCAGATGTTCAAACTATCCATGTTCTTCGTCAACCTTCATCCGAGATAACAATTTTAGCTTCCTCATCCAGAAAACCACCAACCCTTCATCATATGGATAAAGTGTACTACAACAATGTGGAATTAGTTGGTGGAAATCAAAATCCACTACTGACAATTGAAATTGAGAATCATGATCCAGACAAACCAACTCCAACAACCCTAACACACTCCTCAACAAATTTTGACGAAGACAAACAACGATTTCCTCATCCTTCCTCTTCTGCTTTCCCATTTGAAAATTCGGCAGAGAGTCATGAACATGATTCTTTTGTTCCTCCACCACGATTTCCTCCTACAAATAGTTTACATTTCCTTCCGACTCCACCACCAATGCAAAGACCGCCACCACAACCCAATAATAATATTTTAAATATGAGACCATTCAGTAGTCAACAACCACCAACAATTTTCGGCCCAACTATGCCACATCCACATGAACAAAATCATTTTTCAAAACCACCACAAGATCATAGCAGTGAAAGTAATATCCGTCCAATCATGGTTCAACCACAAAATGACAGACGACCATTCAATCCAAATAATAATCAAGGAAATCCAAATCGACCTTTTAGACATAATCCTCTACTAACACCTCCTGATGGCCTTAGGCCCTCGTCAAGACCACCCGGTCCACATAGTGAGGAAAATATGTCTCTAATGACTGACAGTTCGGAATTGAATCCTCGTCCTCATAATCAACCTGTATCAACTAATCAAAATCCATTATTTTCAAACCAAAGAAATCCCGAGAGAAATCCCAATGTTGGGATTATGCAACAACGTCCATTTAATGGACAACAACAGAGTAACCCTAGTCAAAATCGGTTTCCAGGAATGATGAGTAATAATAATCCAATCATGTCTCATCCTCCACCTTTTAATAACAGACCAAATATGATGCATCCAAATAGTGGAGAAAATCGCCCACCTTTCAGTGGTCCACCTCCACATATGTTTAATAATAATTTCCCACCCAGAAATTCTCAGGAACATCATCATTTTCAACAACAACAAAATATGCACAACCATGGACCACAACAATTATTTCTACCTCCTTTCAACCAAAGACCACCAGCTGGAAGTCATGAACATCCTACAAATTCTCATGAATTTGGGAATTTTGCACAACCACAACAGAAACAACCAATTCTCATTCCAGGATTTCAAAATCAAAATAACCATCCATGGAATAGTCAAGAAAATTCACAACAACAAACCAGTAATGAGCAAAATGGACCACACAGCAGTATTGAAAATCATCGACCAGCCTCCTCTCCAACACCAAACCAATCATCACATCAACAAAGACCATCAACAATTTTTGTTGTTCATGAAAGTCGGGATGTCCCAACAAGGCCACCATCAAAAACAGAATCTCCTCTTCCTAGTACTACTCCTCGGGATGAAATAATTCGAAAACCATCCACACAAAAATTAATTATCAAAGAAATTCCTCTCACAACCACTCCTAAAATTTTGAAAGACTCTACATCCACTACAACAATGAGAACAACAAATAAAGCTACAATTTCAAAATTAAATTTCATCAGAAGATTCACAACTCCAACAACAACAACACCAAGAACAACAAGTACTACCACATCCAGTAAACCTACTGCATCAACTTCTTCAACATCCAAACTTAGTGGATTTATTGCAAGCCCAACCACATCTGATATACTCAAATTGAACACCAGTCGATCTCATTTTCAAAATAATAGATTCAGTGGAAAAATCCCTACAGTCCTCTCTGCTAATAAAGGACCTGTACTAACTAAATTCTCTTTCCAGTCCACAACTAGGAAACCATTTGATGCAAGTAAACATTTCAAAAATGTGGCTACAGGTGATCCTAATTTTGGACAGGATTTCAGTGGATCTGAAGATGCGGAACACATAATTGATCCTGTAAATGAACAAGTTATCAAATCTCCATTTGATTCAATTAATCAAACAAATCTTAAAATTTCAAATTCAGCAACAATTCCTTCAACCGTCCCCACATCCGCTTCAACAACAACAACAACAAAGGTCAAGTCTTCCTCAATGAGAACAGATGAACCTTCATCATCAGAAGAGCAGAAAATATTGAATAGTTTTGGTATTCCAGATGGTTTTCTAATTTCAACTCCTCATGATTTTAATGATCTTTGGTGGCCAACAACATTTAAACCCAAACCAACAACTACTTCTGCTTCTGTCGACAAAAATCTTGCCAACCATCGACAGTCTGTAAGCAGTTCAACACCAAAAAGTTCTATTAATTCAGCTACAACTTTCCGGAATACTGTCAAACCCACAACATTCCGTCCAAATGGAGCCAAAAGTGGAAGTCAAAATAATAATGAAAGAAATCAAATTGAGAGGGACAGAAATCAATTAAGAAGGCCCCTCAATGAGCCCTCAATTGTTCACACCTTCTACGATGATAATGTTGGGATTGGGGATATTAAGTTGAAAAATGTCGAAATACACAAAGTTCCAGATTTTATTAGACGTCCCGTCAAGCCTGGTCCAACAATTCCACTTCGAGACAACTTTGACGAGTCCGCAGAGCAAAGTGGAGAAACCCGACTGTCTAGACCACCTCAAAGTAAACCTCACTCTGACTATTCAGAAGAAGTGAGTGAGGAGGTCAAAGAAATTGAAAAAATTCGACGTCCCCTCACATCGTCACAAGAATCCATCATAGAAGACAAAGGGACACAAACAAAATCAGGGAGTCATCAATCATCCGTCGAGCAGACGTCGAGCAAGACGAAACAAAAAAAAGTGGAGAATGAAGATGGCCACTTAGAAAAGTTACCATATCCGTCAACAAGACTCAGGCCTCCAGCACCACCTCCTCATTACAATCTGGATCCAGCAAGTCCTCCAGTAAGACCTCCAGTATTGACTGCACAACAACATCAATTAATAAAGCATCAGCAAAAACAACAACAGTTGCAGCAGCAATTACAACAACAATCAAATCGACCTGGTCCATTGGAAACAATTCACAACATTTTCCGAAGACCAGGAGGAGGAGGGAGACCACAACAACAAAGACCTGATTTCCTTCTTCCACCTCCATCCCCTCCACTCCAATCTATGATGCCACCACCTCCACAACAAAATCTAGCCATATTACAAAATCCAGGTAACCGTCGACCATTTCTACCACCTCCACATCCTCCTGGCCGACGTCCAATTGGTCCTAATAATAATCTCATTCATCGAAATCCCATACTTGTGAGACAACCAGGTCATGATGGTCAACCCGTTCGAACGAACATCATTCGACCACCCAGACCACAATTAATCCCTGTGACACAACAACAGCAACAACAACAACAAGGGGAAGGAGATGTCTCAAAATTATCTACAAAACCAACACAATCATCCCCATCATCAAGCACAAAAAGACCAGAGAGTTCACAAGAATACTCGGAAGAACAAGAGAATGGTTCGAATGAAATCATTATTGATGAAGTTCGAAGTAGTAGTACAACTCCAAAGGAAGGTTCTCTTATAATTCAAAACCAACAAAAATCACCAGAACCAACAGCCACAACTGATGGTGATAATAAGAAAGAGTCTGTAGCATCCACCATTCCAAAACCCACAGTGTCAGATCAATTGCCTGCTGCGGCTGGAGATCAGGAAGGAAGTGAGGAATACTATGAAGAGGAAGATGATGAGAATAGTCATGAACCAACAAAATTACAACCAAAACCTCAACCATCTCCTACTCCCACACAACCAAGTCCAAATCGACCAATCCATGCTGGTGGCTACTTATCGAACAATAATGTCCAACGACCTGGACTCCGCAGACCAGGATTTCCTCAACAGCAAGGTCCTGGACCCAGACCACAAACCTACAACGGAAATAATAATAAACCATTCATCTTAGAAGGACGACCAGTTCCACCACTCAAAACGGAAATGGAACCTCCTCCTCCTGTACAGGGTAATAGACAACGACTTCCTTTGAATAACAACAACAATGGAAGAGATCCTATCCGATTCCGTCAACCTTTACAAGGTCAACCAGGTCGTGTGAATAATAATTTGAGACCAAATCTCCTTCGTCCAAATGAAGGACTGTTCAAATCAAGACAACCGATACCACCACAAGTGACCCTTCATACAATTGCGAGTGTGGATGATGACAACAAGATTGTGGCAACTAATGTATTCACTGCCATTCTCTCATCTCGTGATATTCTCCGTTCCAGATTCAATAGTATTAAACCTAGTGAGACTTTGGATGGGGCAGAGAATATTCTCATCACACCCACTACAACCTTGGAAGGAAGTGAAGGTGTAATGAGTTCCTCCTCCGTTGTCAAGTACACAAGTGGTAGCTTACAAACTGTCTCTTCATCTTATCCCCCAACTTCAAATGTGAATGAACAAGAGGATGAAGAGGAAGATGAAGAAAATTATGATGATGACGATGGAGCATCCGAAGAAGGCACAATCATCAAATCCATCCCATCTCGAGCATTGTCTCGATCAGTTGTCCGCACCGTCATAAAATCAACAGTGGTTCGTACTAGGGGTGGAGCCAGTTCAATCACTCTGACATTAACTCCTCAATCCTCTACGTTCATCATCCATCATTCGGATAGTAGTAGACAGTCTACCCCACCAATATTAGCAAGCAAGACTCTGCGATCACCATCTTCACCCACATCCGTAAATGAGATCAAGAGTTCGACAAGCACTAGCAGATTTGTCATGCCTAGTAGACGTCCATTTACAAAACCACCTGTTCAAACTTCAACCACCACAACTGAAGGACATGACAGTGAAAATGAGGTCACGGAGGGACCCAGAACACCAAATTTCCCTGGTAGTTCCACTTCCCGGAAACCATACATTACTCCAGGTCGAAATCAAACTTACTCTGGATTCCCACCTTGGTCTCGCCGGTCAACAACGACAAGTTCCGCAAATACTGACGTGCCCACTGAAGCCACACCGACAGCTGGTGGTTCCAACACAGTCAGACCATTCAGTTTTAATAATACTAGAAAATTCCTGAATACTCGTCGACCTTTCGGAACAACAACGACTACAAAGACAACCACTGTTCCAGGGGAACTGTACAATGAGACTATTCAAACGGATTTGAATTCTGATAATCAAAATATCAATTCACTGATGCGTGCCACAACTTTTAGACCCTTCCGTCGTCCTGGTGGTTTCTTGAATTCCTTGATCACTACCACCCCGAAACTCACTCTATCATCCAGCACAAGTCAACGATCTAATGGAGTTGGTGAGGAAGAGAAGGACAAAGACACTTCAGAAAATAGAAGGGTTGTAATAGTTAATAAAACACCGTTGGAACCAAGTGTCGTGTCATCCAGTACTCCTCCAGAATTAGAAAGTGAGGAGGAGGAGGAAGATGATTATCCACCAGATGTGAATGTCAAGAGTTCTGTTCATGTTCAAATCAGCCCAACAAGAGTGATACAACGAGGAAAGCCAAATCGGAATACGGGATTATTGTCTTCATCATCCAGACCCAGACTAGATTTGTCCTCATCTTTACCAGGTCGAGATCAACCTCTGACTACTCGTTTCGTCACTTACACGGAAATGTTGACAAGAACAATCACAGAGACAGAGTCGACTGTCATTTCCAGCTCGGGGCAACCAATGACTCATACAATCATGATCACAAAGACTCTACCACCTCAAACACTCATCAGTACCATTGTGGGAACGGTGACAGTGGTTAATAGCGTCGATTTGAAACCAACCACTGTGAGGACAACCATTTATGCTCAACCTACAATCAGTAAGTGCTGTTGTCCAATTTATTTACTAATTATTGCATACCTGGACAGGATTAAATCATTTTTCTTTGGTATACTTTCAGTCGTCCCCAGTTTCACTGACACCACCGAGAACAGTCGAAAGGATGACGAAGAATCATTATTGGAAACAGTTTTGCAAGGAAACATCAAAACAGTTGGAGGAGGACGAGGACGTCATAAGGGAAGACTGCCATTGACAACACCCACAGCAAGCCTAACGACAGAAGCGTCTATTCAGAGTAATAATAAAAAAGGTTCTAAACCTTTTGGACCATCTGAATTAGAGTGCATTTCTAATTGTGGCTACAAAGGTAACTAAATTAGTTTGTCAATCATTATGAGGGTAATTTTGGAATGCATTGTTCTTTTAATACTTGTGTGCATTTTAAAGGCAATCAAGTTTGTAGACGATATGCTAATGGTACACGATCCCGATGTGTTTGTAAACCTGGATATGCGAGAATGAAGAATTCTATTCCTTGCAAACGTAATTAATTATTATAATCTTGGACAGAAAAATATACAGTTCATGGATTTAGAGCATAAATGATGATGATGATTTTTTGCTTGTTTATATCTCACAGCAACTTTCACCTATGAAATGTCCATCGCTTTGAGCCACATGGAAGGAATGACTTTCGATTTCCGGGATCTGAATAATCAAGCTTCTGACGAGTACCAAACTTTTGTGGCAGTCACCAAGGACGCTCTTGACAAGGCTTTCCTGTCCACTGATGTGAAAAGTAAATATCAAGGGGCTGAGATCATGACAGTCAAACCTAGACACGTCAAAAATGAAAAACGAAATACAACTGACAGTCAAGTTGGAGTTGATTTCCTTGTACAACTTTCACTCAATGTTACTGAAGACCTCATCAAAACTCAACTCATTCGACAGTTAAAATCTTCCAACTTTAGTGTTGGTCGTGGAACTGGAATCATGTCAACAAAGACAATGAGTGATTTTATTGCAAAGGGTAATTTGATGCATTTCTGAATTATTTGTCTCAGCTATTTAACCAGCTCAACTCTGAATTAAATCATTGTAATTTTTTTGCCTTAACAGATTTTGATGAGTGCTCAAATTCAGATTTCAACGATTGTTCTCAAGATGCAGACTGTATCAATATCAAAGGGTCTTTTAGTTGTCAGTGTCGGCTAGGATATATTGATAAATCCAAAAAGGATCTCCCTGGAAGAGAATGCAGAGGTTTGTACTCAATATTTTTAATAACGAGATGTATTGTAACAATGCCCTAAATCAATAATTTACAATAATTTCCCAACAGTGCTGGAGGGTTGTGCTGAATGCAATTATCATGGGAAATGTGTCGTTGACTCCTTTGGGAATGCTGGATGGTAAGTAACTTTAATTTGAATTACTTTAGTTGAAAAACTTGATGCTAATTTTGATTAACTCGTTTACGCAGTGCTTGTTTCCGATGGTATGGTGGAGCAGAGTGTCAAATAAACTTGAAAGGTGAGAATAAAGCTTTGTGGTTACTAATTAATACATGTAAAATGGTTGATAGTATATTTATGAGTTAATTTCTATTTTTTCAGTACTCCTCATTTCGATCATTGTGATTGGATTGGTACTTTTCATAATGGTCCTACTCTGCGGTATAATTGTATGTCGACGTCAAAAACCTGTAGTGAGAGAAAGAACCGGAAGTAAGTCCGACAATATTTTCTCTTTCAAATCAAACACAAAATTATGGATAGGGACATTTTTATCATTGACAAATTTGGTACAGGCGGTCGATTCTTACGGTACCGAAGTCCAACATCCCAGGCTACACTAGAAAGGACAGCCATCATGAATGATTCCTGTAGTAGTGACGGAAGCCAAGATCAAATGCCAGTCAGATTACCTCATCATCAGTCATTCACACCAGACTCATTATTGGTATGTTTGTGTGTCCACAAAATGTCTATTATTCTTGGGGAGGAAAAATTTATGACCAATAAAATTGTACAGATGGAGAATCAAGACAAAGGAATGCCAAGGAGTTCACGAGATAATGTCAACTTGATGAATTTCTCCCTGAGAAATGTAGTGATGGACCAGGACAGAAGCTTGACTGTAGTCATTCCGAGGGCCAAGATAAGACCAACTTCAAGACCTCCATCCAGACCAAACCAATCAAGCTCCGCAGCTATGGGACCAGATCAAGCTGCAGACTTGGCTGCCAGTGAACAAAAACTTATAAGCTATCTAGATCAAGGAGCTTCCGGGGTATAATTAAAAATATTTTCTCTTGTATTCACTTTTACTGCACATTGCCATAAAATTAAGTTCACAAAGGTACTCACTAACATGTAAATATATTCACCAACCATATAAAAACTAAGCCTTCAATAAGTCGTGCTTGGCCAAATTTAAATAAAATTTTTGCAAACATTTTTAGCACAAAACGGGCCGAGCTACTGCATCCTCGAGTAGACAGTCAACTGTTCAAAGACAGGATGGCAAGTCATTTAGGAAACTGTCGCTACAAGTAAGTTTTGTGATGTCACAAATTATATTCCCATCAATCTGGATATGGTCAAAAATGATCTAATTCAATACAATTTTTTTTGTCTTTCACAGGAACAAAGAAAAATATCCACTGGTTATTATAATTAAAACAATTTTCTATAGACTCCATAGTTAAATTTGTTTTAGTCAAAATTGTACATTTTAAAATTTTGTTGTTCAGGTGCGTTAGTTTCAAGTGGGACAGAAGTGTCCGCACAAGGAGGCATGCGACGAAGGTCGACTGGCCTTCCTCTTCCTGATGGAGATTCCACTTTTAGAGGGTACAATTTCATAGCAGTCTAATTAGAAATTGTCAACTGTTGCAAGAAAAATTAAAAATCCATTGGTTTAAAATTTACAGGAGTGTTTCGGAAGTTCGATCTTTCGATGAGACGGTGAGATCACCTGCCAAACCGGCTTATTCCACTGATCAAACTTCACGTGCCAGTTGTTACAGTTGTAAGCCACCATCCTACTGTGCCTACAGTGAGGTAAGGGAGAACATCCATTTGACTGATTACATAGATTGAAAATGTCATGAATTTAATTGTCAATTTTCTAAATAATTCTAGTCCCATGGACATACAATGGCCGAAAAGGACGGAGCGTCAACAGTATATACAACACAAGGGAAATTGTTTCGAATGTCTAATGTAATTGTCTGATTTTTTGTTTTTTTTAAAACAACCACTTTCTCTCTAAACTTTCTCCACGTTCATAGTATTCATGTTTTCACTCTATTTCTTTCACAGGATAGCGACAGCAATTCCCTGAGTGACTGAAACAATTGGAGAAAGGAGGATACTCCGTAGAAAAATTGGTCACTGATGCTTGTCAACAACAAATTAGAACAAAAATAGCTTATTATTACTTATTTTTTTGCTCAGAAAATCTGTTTCGTGTTTTATGCTACTTCACTCGTTTTACGAAGCTGCTATGTGCAATTAACCTGAGTTTACCTGTTTGTAGTCTTGTTTATTTACTTATACAACAGTACAGAGTACATATGTAAAAGGAAGCAGGACTTTTTCTTGGATGAAATTTTTAGCGATTCCTTTGAAAGTCTATCACACTAACTACTATACATTATATATTTTTTAAAATATTTTGTGAAATATCATTTCATTTGTTTACCATTAGTTGAAATAATTTATAGTTTAGTTTACATTATGATAAGATTTTATTATTGTTAGGAAAAATAACCAAAATCCATAGGAGCTTTAACAGTACTTGAATAGTATCTGTAAACTTTTAATATGTACAATGTACATATTTTTATTTATTTATTGAATTTTCTAGGAATGAATACGACAGGTATATTATAATAATGTTTAGTTAGTTAAATCAGACACGATTTCAATGCCGAAAGCGATACACACGAGGGGTTTTAGGTTAGGAAAAAACAATATACACATGTAAATAACAAAATAACCAAGTACTTTGACTTGTTCAGCTTTTATGGTGAAAATATATCAACTCCTTCCACTGTACAAGCAAAACTATCCTTTCAAGCCTCATATCCATGATGGAGGGAGATCCATTATTGTTAGTTTTATTCCTTCGCATACGCAAATGTGCCATAGGCTACTGTATTCAAATCTAGATTAATTATGTGGTGTTTAAGGTACGCACACTTCTTTTTTGGTTTCGGATTTGTTTTTTTTGGATAAAGCTATTATTTATTTCTCTCCACCACACTGTTTCGTGCTTTTTAATTATTATTTTCCTTTCATAGTAGATGATGAAGCTTTTTTTTATAAATATGAATCGACGCCTCTTCTAGTATTATATCAGCTGCTCAAAAGAACTTATATACTATTATAAATTAACAAAATATCTTTAGTATAAACTCTTACAAATACATATAACGGTCAAGCGCAACACAGAGGGGTAAAGAAAGTTACACATGTTTACGTATGATAAAATTTGGATATTGAACCATTCAAATTATTTATTACCATTTATACCAAAATAAGTACTAATGATAATATAATGAATTGTTATAAATCTTATATTACATATAATACATAGTAATTTAGAATGTGAGAATGTTATTTATTAATGAAGAATGCTTGCGAATGTATGCAATTATTCAACTTAATTTCAAACGAAAAAATATCATTTTTATACACTGCGAAAAGAAAGAATATTTTATATATAAAAAAAGGAATATATTGAACGCAATTTATAAAAAAAAGTTTAAGTTCCAAACCAAAGTCCAGAAAATGTATTTTTACTTGCAGAAATGAATGATACATTATTGAAGTGATTATGTGCTGTGAACAAGGTTTATCCTCAAAAAGATTTACTTGCTAAAAACAAGTTGAAATCTTCAAGTTACCTCTAGTATATAACAAAATGTTTGAATAAATCGAAAATCCGTTTAAGATGATTGAAAATTGTACTTAACTATGAGCTGAAATCATTGAGCACAAGAGCAAACTTGGTCCCTCTCCTCTCTAGGCGCAGAATTGACAGTTGACTAACAAGAAGATTAATACAGTAAGAATCTAGGTTATCAGTCTGTTCTGGAGTAATCTTGCCGGTACGAAGAATGTCTAAAATTATATTCCTACTTCTAATTCTCAGAAGTTGTTTTGTCTGTAAAGCTTTCAACACCACATCAACTTTGTCCATCAGTAATTCATGGAATTCTTCAAGAGTTTCTTTGTCAGGGAGTTCTTCGTCAATTTCCATATCCTTTGATTTTGTAACGACGTTTATTCTATTTTCTACATCTTTCAATCTATTCTTCAACGATTTGCTGACCTCTTCATGTGACCGTACTGACTGGTTGGGGCTATCATTTTCTGAATCTGACCGTATTACCCGGTTGTAGGTATCATCATACTGTGCTTTATTTTGTGTACTTTCTTGTAAACATGATTCTGAAGTATCATGTATTGTAATTTCTGGTTGTGAATCTGAGTCTGAACCTCCCTGTGAATCCGATTGGGAACTTTCTTCTGACTGTGAACTTTCATCTTCTATAATTTTTTTCTTTTCTGTTCATTCAAAAGTGTTAACAAAAAGGAATCTTAGAAGCAAGATTTTATTGTCCAAGTAAAGACAAAAAAGAAGAAAAAACCAATTCACCTTTGCGACGTTTTTTCCTAGGTATTTCGTCTCCCATCCTTTCGATATGCAATCCCAATCAAATCAATTCCAATCTTTTCTCTCACTAAAATGAAAAGTGAAAACGAAAATCAACGAAAATTTTAAATTTCTGTCCGAGTGCTTCCCTCCCACAAAGGATATCTACTAAAATGAAATTTTTTTGTTACCTTGCGAGAACACAGTTTCGATTTCCTTGAACACAAGGTACATTCTGACTAGAATTTTGTAATCTGTATGTCCAATCTTGTCCCCGGAACTCCAATTAATGTTTCGACAAGACAGCGTCCAATTTGGAACAGAATGCCTCAATCACAATCAACTGATCTGTCAACAACTTCATGACGCGTTTAGTTTTTTCACCTAGAAGACAACTAGAAATAGATAACAAGATGGAGTAAAAATAACTTTATCAAGGGTTATTAGACATTATCCATCGTAAATAAATAAGGATTTTTTACTTTGAGTTAGCTGTTTTGATGTGATGAACAAGCAGGGTGTAAATCGTTTTAAGGGAATCCATTTTAGGGAAGGATGCAGTGAGTTCAGTCCATGAAGTGTGTATGACGGTCACGTTGACATAACTCCGTATCATTCTACGAGACAGAACGGACAACAAAAGTAATGAGTAATGA
This sequence comes from Pygmarrhopalites habei, assembly GCA_009870185.1. Classification (NCBI taxonomy): domain Eukaryota; kingdom Metazoa; phylum Arthropoda; class Collembola; order Symphypleona; family Arrhopalitidae; genus Pygmarrhopalites; species Pygmarrhopalites habei. Next base: position 24,730 of record WJFB01001841.1, read on the forward strand.
CTATTAAAAACAAATCAACATGAAACAATTACCTGACAAACTGGAGCATCAAATATCTATAAATGTTGAGCTCCTTCAGTTGAACGGCATCTCCAGCTGTAATTTAATTACATTTTCATTTTGAGCTTAATAAAACATTGTATAATAAATTAATAGTTTAATTTAATTTCTTCTTACACTTTGATTTTATGGCAGTTGCTACTCTACCCAAAAGAATCTCTGCTCGAACCAATTTCATTTGTAGTAAGAAAATATTTTCATACTTTTCCAAAAATTCTTTAGTAAAAATAATGTTTAAAGGCCATTCCACCGCATGACGAAGACGAAGGCAATTCAGAACATCAAATTCTGCAAATAATTTGCAATTAGTACTAGTACAGTAATAAAAAGAATTTTTTAAAATGAACAAATTCATAGTAAAAATAGAATCAAATTAAGTAAGTACCTGAAGTGATTGTACTCTTTTTCTTCTTTTCAAGATCCTCTGTCGTTGCTGCTGATGTTGGTTTGTCTTCTGTTACGACAACTATACTCAGATGATTTTTCAAGAAATGCATATCATCCTCATTGACAACCATTGACAGGGCTTCTTCCAACAAGTCATTAATTGGGACAATCTGAGATGAAACATCTTCGTTC
>WJFB01001842.1:0-25361 GCA_009870185.1 Pygmarrhopalites habei
AAAACGGCGTCTCGTATTGTTCAGCTCAACAAAGAACCGATTCTTTCCATTCTAAGACAGCCGGCCTCCTCCTCACAAGACTGTACATTGTTTGGTATCTATGGATTCGATGGATCATCAAACCACAGTATTTATAATTATAAAAATGATATGTCGCAAACTGAGAGTCTTTTTGCGACTACTTTTACTCCTATGAGACTCGTCAGTGAAAGAGGAAATATTCTCTGGCAAAACCCATGCCCACAGTCAACTCGATTTTGTCGACCAGTAAAAATTGAGTACATCAAAGAAACAATTCAAAAAATCATTCAAGAAAGAGATGAAATGGAGAAGCAAATAAGGAACTTGGAAAATCTATTAATTTGTCTGGAGAATATCACCCTAAGTATAAAATTTGATCTGCGGCTGACAGCAATTGACGGAAAGGTCCTACAAGTTATTACTGGAGTTACCAATAGCACCCGGGCTTGTCCACTGTGTGCTTGCAATCCCAAAGAATTCAATAATGTGGAAAATTTCTACAATGGGAAGTTTGATGCTCATGAAAGTAAATTAGTACATGGAGTGAGTCCTTTGCACTCTTGGATTCGATTCTATGAATTTTGCCTCAGATTAGCTTACAGAAAGCCTGCTGGAGTGTACCCAGTGACCAAAGATAAAGATAAAGTCAAGTATGCCAATAAGAAGAAAAAAGTACAGAAGGACATGAAAAGAATTCTAGGACTCAGGGTGGATATTGTCAAGAAAGGGGGTGGGACAACCAATAATGGAAACTCAGCCAGAAGGGCATTTCAGAGTCATAAGAAATTTGCGGAAATTCTCGGAATTGACAATAATTTTGTAGAGCGTCTGCACAATATCCTAGTCACCATGTCCTTACAATTCTCGGTAGACGCTGTCGAATTTGGTAAATATTGTAGAGATACATTTAGACTCTATTGTACACTCTACGAATGGCATCCAATGTCCGTCACTCTTCATCGTGTTTTGGTTCATGGGAGGTCCATAATTGAAAATAGTCCACTGCCACTTGGAATGATGAGCGAAGAAGGAGCTGAATCGAGGAATAAAAATTGGAGACAAGATAGGTACACTCATGCGAGACAAATGAACAACCAGGTTAATTTGACTGATGTTTTCCAGCGTGCTTTTGAAACGTCTGACCCAATTATTTCCAGTTTCTTTGTTTCTCTGAGAAATAATCTTCGTAACCGAATGGCATTACCTCATTCAGTAATGAAAATGCTTAGAGATCCGGTCGTTTCGTGCTCAATTCATGGTACATGTCTAGTAATTCATTAACTTTGAATTAATCAAACCAAGTTTAAATTGAAATCCCTCATTATAACTCCTTGATGGTGAAATTGTTGACATGTAAATTTTTTTGTAATTTCCTCTTTGTAGAACTTCCAAATTTGGGGAATGATGGAGACTCGAATTCACAGGAAGCACCATTTGTCCAAATTTTGGATAATTGTTTCTTGGAGGGTGCTGGAGAAGCTTAATTGTCATTATTGTTTTCAACGAAAAAATATCTACATGCTCACAAAAAAAATAATGAAACCCTTCTCTCAAATGAATTTATAAATTTGAATGAATATTTATTAATATATTTACATGAATTATTCAACTGCAAGAATATATTTTAACGATGGATTATTTGAGGAGATTAGTAGGAGATAATTGAAAATCAGTCGTTAAAAAATTAAAACATTTCCAACTACTATGGAGTGGAGGAATAGAAAAATTTCCAATTGATTTCCAATGATGTTCTTCCTTTAATATTTTTAATCAAATGAGTGGATATTCGTAATACATCCGCTGAGTAGTCACACGATTATAATCCTTTCGTCCAAAGTAGGTAATTTTACCTTGTTCAATTCTGTTCGAATTATTATAAAAGAGAACAAACATATTTTCAATTCTTAATTTAATTTCTTAGTTTAATTTCAAATCAGATAAATAAAGATTAGTAGGAGATAATTGAAAATCAGTCGTTAAAAAATTAAAACATTTCCAACTACTATGGAGTGGAGGAATAGAAAAATTTCCAATTTGATGTTTTTCCTTTAATATTTTTAATCAGATGAGTGGATATTCGTAACACATCCGCTGAGTAGTCACAGCATTATAATCCTTTCGTCCAAAGTAGGTAATGTTACCTTGTTCAATTCTGTTCGAATTAGTATAAAAGAGAACAAAAATATTTTCAATTCTTAATTTAATTTCTTAGTTTAATTTCAACTCACATAAATATTAAATTATTGTAAAATCTTACTTTAATTCATTCTGAATACGGCCAACAGCTTCAAAAAAATTTACACCATTCTTGTATAAAGTAAAGTGTATATACTTCATTTTATCATTTCTATAGTCTTAATCCTCCAGCTGAAAAAATTATCATTTCATTGTCAATATGGAGACATTTGTTCTTCATGGGAACTATAAAAATGCTCATTCAATTTGGCATTACTATAAACGACATTGCAACACACAAAGATTAAATTATTGTAAAATCATACTTTAATTCATTCTGAATACGGCCAACAGCTTCAAAAAAATTTACACCATTCCTGTATAAAGTAAAGTGTATATACTTCATTTTATCATTTCTATAGTCTTAATCCTCCAGCTGAAAAAATTATCAATATGGGGTTTTTAAATGTAGAATTTATTCTTTTGCAAAGTATATAGTATTATTTATGGTGAATTATATTTACCAACGGCTGGAGGATGTATAATAATAGAAGCGAAACTTGTTAATTGGATTTGTTCTCCGTTTTAAGTCTTTCTCGTGGACATGATAGCCGTGGAAACTTTTTTAGGAAAGAAAATAAAAAATGTAAAAATGAATAATAATTATCCTCATGTTATTTATAGACTCTAATGGTTAAAGAAAGGATAAATTTTAATTACTATTTTTGCAGAACAGCTGTGAGTTTAGGTTGAGTAGACACATTCTATTGTTCCAAAATTTTCGTGTGTTTTCATTGTGGATTCGTGGTAATGCAAATGAGGCTTTTCAACATTTTGAGAGGCTTGTGTGGACAGGATATAATAAGAGAATAGACTGAAATCAAAATCAAATCATCAAAAGTGAGTTTTCAAGGTGTACCTTTTTTAAAGACTTAAAAAAGTTTAAAAAAGAGAACGAGTAATGGTCTCTTACCTAAATTGTATAGAAAAAATTGAACTTCTTGGTTAATAACAATATCCCACCCAAATTGCAACACATCATGACTTCTGAATTGTCCTAGGCTTATTTAATTAACAATTCCGATGGAAAAAGTATAGCAACTATAGAAAAACAAAAAATGACACACATTATTTTAAAAATTTGTAATCACAAAAATATGATTATACTTAATGTTTATGAAGATTCATAAATTCAATATATTTCTTACTGTCGTCTATTCTGACATTGTTAACCCTTCAACCTACACAATAAANTAACCCTTCAACCTACACAATAAACAAGAATGACAAAGTTAGAAACAAAATGTTTGTGTGACGGAACCCAAGTAAATATGCATACAAAATGCACAAGCAAATGTAAAATCCAGTCTAAACACTGACTAAGAATAAGAATGAAAAAAGATAATTATTCTTACCTCACAATTTGTTCCAAACAAAATACAAAAAACTTGAAAATTGAAACAGGATATACGTGGGGAAAAATAGATAATGTAATTAAATATGTGTCACGGTCACAATATTTAGTTATCCGCCTGTTTGTGTGTTGATTATCCTGAAGAGAATAACCGTAAGTAATTCAGACAAATGAGAAGACAACAATCAGAAATAAAAACCAAAAATCGATTTTCAGAGATTTTTGAATTTCAAAGGGAAGACGCGGCGAAGCAAGGAAAAATGAAACCCTTTGAAAATTTCACAAGTGTAGTTGGCATGCGGGGTTTCCCGTAATGTCCGTATCGGCGTTCCCGGTGTACGAAAATCAAAATAAACAATTCTCCTGTGTTCCACACAGGTTTTTACGTGGGAAAGTGAATAAAAAGCATATCTATCATGTATAGGAAGCAAAGGCGTGTTATGTTTGGTTCTGGATCAGTGTGCGGACAGCATTAGATGTTGCAGTTTACTTGTATTTTTTATCATCTCCCAAATGGAATTGACATTTGGGCCCCAATATTGTAATTTGGACGGCCACCATGACCCTAAAAAACAAATTGCCATTTAATATACAAAATTGGTGGAGAGGAAAGTACATAATTAATAACTATGGATTGTTTACACTTACAAAGTCTGCACCACCATTTATTGAACCTGTCCCACCCCTTCCAAAACGGAAATCCTATCCACCTTGAACATTGTACCTTGTTCCGCCATTTCCTTTAAATAAAAACTGAATGTTAAATTGAGAATGGAATTGCCTTGTCTCCATATGTCAATTCTGGACTATTTTTTTGTCAAATTCTGTTTCACCAGTTTCCTCTTAAAACTTACAAAATTGGCTCCACCCCCAATGTAACCTGACCCCTTCCCTGTATTGAATCTGGCATTCCCTCCCACATAAGCATTTGTCCGTCCACCATTCTAGTCATTTAAAAGTCATTTTGTAATTTTAAAAATCCGAAAATACAGACTGCATGAACAAGTAAACGTATGTCCTTACATTGTTTACGTTGGCAACTACATTTCCGGAATACCTTTTTCTTGCCAATGTCAGAGACAGTAAGAGTGAAAGTAATATCAATCGATAGAGTAGCATCCTGAATAAATTTAGGTTTTTCAAGTCACGTATGAATGTCGTTCAGAATTCCCAATCATAGCTGTATGGTAAATATAATGGATTGAACCAAAATAAATTAAATATTTTATAGCTCCATAGATTGAATAGGGAAAATGAATGACAGGGGCACGTCACATCCTGAAGTTATAGAAAAATTATATGGGAAACCAATTACTATTGTTGCTGTATACGTTTATAGAGGATTGTCACATGGCTCGACGGATCTAGAGAGTTACTACGATTCTTTATTACCTTATTCAGCTGGTAAATTGCAATTGTTATGGACCGGGAAGGATGGAAAATGTTTCTTCATCATCAGTGGAAATTTTACTCAAACTTTTCAATTTGAAGTACCCTTTTCTCCTTCGTACCAGTAGCTGAAAAGGGTCAAACTATTTTCTCAAAGCAGGGACCAAATGCATAATGAAAGTGACCTACCTTTTATCAAGATTGGTCTAATGATTATCAAACAAGGCTTTCTTAAAAACTTTCGTCGAATATATCAGGCAAAGGTTTTTTCTTTCATCACGAAAAAGGCCCCTTGTTAAGTACGAACAAAATGTGACTACTGTACCAGTATTTGGTACCTGTAGGTAACATAAAAATTCCTACTGAAATCATCATGTAATTAATGAAAGAGAATATAGGATAAAATGAGAAAAACTTGTGACATTTCACATTTGAGTATCACTTTGCCCTTTGCCCCCTTGGCCCTATCTAATCAATATAATGTTGACACTCGGTGAAGTTCACAGGACAATTTAACTTATACAAAAAAGAAGTAGCGAAGGTCTACTGTCTTCTCTTGTGTGAAATTATTATTTGACCATCAAATTAGTCATCATTCAATATACTATTCGAGGTGAAGGATTACTGTAGGTAGGGTTTCAAAGGATCATTCAGAATTATCGACTCTCTCGGCAATTTTTACCATGATGTCATTGTCATTGAGTATAATTTGGGCTCTTTAATCCGGATCCGATTACATGTAGTGGATTTTACTTTTCATCCCCTCCCACAATGAATTTCATTTGAAAATGAATTTGTATTGTCGATGGCCGACTTATCTCATCCAAATGTACATTGAGAGAGGATCAATCAAATCCACTTCACAAAATAACAAATTATTGACGAGTTTGGTCATCAACATCAATTCAACCATTGCAATGATATCATTCACGGACAAATTTGGGAATGAAGTAATCCTAGACAAACAAATCAAGGTGTCTATAACGTAATAGACGAAGGAATTGTATTATTAATCTTTTCACACACACACACCAATTTCCATGAATTCAAGGCTTCCCCACGGATGTTGCAAAAATCCATCAAGGTTTTATTTATGTAGAAATAGATTTTTCAAATCTTAATAATTAACCTGATTGGTTCGGAGAACAGGTGTGCGTTGGGAAATTACAATTTTAGCGATACCAGATGATATGGAATCCATTCATAGTTCATTTCAAACACATGGACGTCATTGTCGGCCAAAGTAACAACGAAATGCACCATTAATAAACGTCATTCTTCCAAACGGACTTTTTTTTCTAATGTTTTTGTCCAAAATCACTTTGCCGATTTCTATAGAATTTGAGTATGGATGACGCATGGATTCTAATTGAAATTCAATTACTGAATTTGGAGAATTGATGGTCAGTTACATAATAATAGTATAAGTCAAGTGTGTGTTTGAGTAAATGGCATTCATTGAAATTAAATTGTTGACGTTTCTGATATATTGTTTTATCGAATTGTATGACATCATCCCAAATATCAAAATCCAACGAAATTTGATAAGAAATTATTCCGCCCGACCCACAAACTTCATTTTTCCTAATCTCCTTCAGTCTCTCTCGCCTCTCAATTTTTGCCGAATTGAGACTCATACATGCCTCAATCCTCTTGAGAGTGTCAAGAGTAGGAAAAAAACAAAGATCAATCATATGATTGATTAATTTTATAAAAAACAAAATATGAGAATGGCAGGCAGGGTCGGTCCAAACAGGGTATTTCCATTAGGAGTACATGCATCGAATACGTTGTTTTCTGGTTCAAGTGGTCATTTAAATTGTTATACTTTAATTTACCTTGAAATGTGATAAAGGATTACAACAATTCATTTGGTGAAGAGACTGGAAGGAGAAAAGTATAAAAACAAATGTAAAAATCTTCCATTGACAGTTCAGTTCAGTCGTTGAATTTACAAGACAGAAACAAAATCTACTGCGAAAATAGAAAAGTTTGAGCTAAAATGGCAAAAATCAGTTTGGCACTTTTGGTCCTTGCCTTGGCCACCATTGGACAGGGTTACATTCAAGAATTTGTTTTGCACGACAGTGCTCAACAAGATGGAAGCTACTTTTTGTTCAGGAAAAATGTTGATGACTTGACGACTTGCTTCACTGGTCTTGGAAGCTACTGTACCCGTGGATTGTAAGTATTTACTAAATTTTAGAAATTCAAGATGAAAATGTTTAGTAGTTGAGTGGGAGATTTGAATATTTTTTCCGTGATATTCTAGCTGGGTCGCTTACACTGACACACATTACGAAGGGGCTGCCATAAACGTCCATGGACTTAACAACAGTTTAGTTTGTGTTGACGAGTCTTTCCCTTACAAGTCAATCCGTCATGGTGGAGCCCTTGACACAGCCACAGCAGCCATTAGTGTGTACCCTGAAGAGGGTTACCAAGGAGAAGAGACTTTGGTCACTGGCCCAGCTTCTGCTCTCCTCACTGGCAAGTCGCTCCTCTACTCAAAGAAGAGTGAGTGGACTTTGTACGAAGATCAAGATTTCATGGGTCCATCGGTCTGCACTTCATTCGATGTGAACTACGAGGAGTTGGAAATTTTTGGACACATCAACGTCACAGCTACCCTTAGCCTTCGTCAAGTCTCTTCTGTCCTCAGGGGTTGCGATGCCAAGACTCGAGCTGAGTCCATGGCTGAGTATTTGGCAATGAACTTGAGAAACTAAATTATCTTTTTTGTAATTAAGGGGGAAATGACTGTTTTTTCAATACAAGTCCAAATTTTTAAGGATTTAATAAAACTATGATACTTCTCAACTTTGATATGAATTCATACATAGTATGTTTCGAAAAATCCACGTACATTCCCAATTTTCATACCACCCACAAAGTAAGGCTTCTAAAAAAGTTTCAGATTGCAAAAATTTTATTAGTTTTAAATACATTTTAAGCATATTTTGATTTCTATATTTTCCCATTTTCGTTCCCCTTGACATCTTCTTTTCCCTTGATATTCATTTCCGCTTCATTTGTATGATGACTAGGATTGTTGATAGTACTCAATTGACCCCGGCAAGTCCCCCTTTTGAAACTACTCAAATTTATCTTGGCGAAGGAAAACTTGTTCAATTTATAACAGCCAGCCATTTCCACAATCTCTTCGATGGATTCGTGAACGAGTTGAAGAAAAACCAGTCGAAATTTCTGACTCATGACAAGGTAAACAAAGAAATTGATGGCACTCGACAAGTACTCACACCAGTTGAAGAAACTGAAATTTTCAAGGGAAATTTTAAATTTGACCAATTACTTTTTCAGCACTGCGTGGAAATCCCGTGAAACGTTTTTTTGACGTTGTTTTCACGTTAAAAAACATGTCACGGGATTTTGACATGTGATTATGCAATATTCTATTTTAAAAAGCCTTTTGTAAGAAAGAGAAATACCTCAAAGCAGGTAAAAAACATTGTTCGTAAAATCCTTTCGAAGTCATGCATCCGTTAATGAGGGAAAAAACCCCCGTGGGCAATTCAGTCAGAAGGAAAATGAGTAAAATGACTACGACCATTTGTGTTGTCCTGTCAAAATCATTCTTTTTCTTCGAACTACCCTTCGTATTTTGACTAACAACTTTTCCACGACGAAGACCAAGGCGAGTCAGAGTCCCGGATTTGTCCGTTGATTTTGACATTTCCGAATTGTGAGAATGGGATGGTTGGTCCATAGGGATGTGTCGTTGAGTCAACGTTTTTCTATTCCTACTGGCTTTCATGAGTGTTGCCATGAAACGGAGACACACGATTGTCATTATGAGACACGGGAAGACTTTAATCAGAATTCTGGAAGGGAATAATAAGAGTACATACATAACGTAATTGTTGATTTGCTTTATGTAAGACAAGAAAATGTCAGGGAAGGATTCAAACCCTCGGATCCAAAATTTGACTTGTTCCCCCACTTCCGTCTGGTCGTAGGCCATCCAATTATTTTTTTGATTGACAATGTTCACTGTTGACCCTTGATGTTCCAAACTGATCCCTGTATACATTGGAGGGATGATGGCACTTGACAGGATGATTGTGATGAGGATGACTTTCTTTGTGTTGTCCCTACAGAGTCTTGTGATGGTTTTGAGAGGGTGGCACACGCCCAAGTAACGACTGATGGCGATCGTCATTGTCAAGTAAATGGACCACGTGTGGAACAACTGGTTTAAATGAATAAAAGCTGAGTTCCATTTAATTAATTAAATTACTAATTGTACTTACAAAGAAAAGGATTTCTTCCACAAGGGCCCACACAGCTTGTACATAAAGGGTCCTCCCATCCCCATTGGCTTCTCTGTGGAACATGAGGCTGTGTCGGATGAGGGCTCTCAAAACACAGAGGAGGTCAGTGACGGCCAAGGCGGTCAACAATGTATTTGTTGGACTATTCATTATTTTCTTTGAGAAAACTGAGAGGCTCAGGACATTAGTGAGGACACCCAAGGCACACAGTGTCAACACAGCGTGGTTGTGGATTGTATTGTAAGGTCCCCAGAATGACCGCCATTGGTCTTCACAATAAATGTAGGGAGGAGGAGGAGGGGGGAGGAGACTTTCGTTTAAACTAATGTTAAAGGTCATGGTTCTCAGTAGTCCAATACTTAATGTTAGCAAATTAAAAACAGAGCAAATGGAGGAGGAAACATGGCTTTTTGATTGTTTTCAGTTTTCCACAAGATTACACAAAAATTTAATCAAGCTAAAAAGAATAGAATTTTTGCAACGGTTTAAAAAGTGAAAAAAGGAAATGCCAGAGTGTACAATCAAGAAAATGTACATTGGAGTTTAAAATTTGTCTATAGTCAATATTGATTTCTTCTTAGAGGGAAGTATTTAACTTCTGGTGGTTAATGAGCTTCGTAACCTTCATGCTATTTTTCACGTGGACATTATACAGTCAGGATCATCAAGTGACATTTTTGGCTGAGTAGCCGTCATTTCAGGAAAATACTTATTGAAGCCAATTGCAGAGTGTGGAGTTACTCAAAGTAGCTAGATTGTATGTAGAGTATATAGAATTAATGTGGTTCGATCGTGATTTAATGTAGGACTAAAGGATTAAGCCTTCGGGCATTGGATACAAGACTGTAAAGTGTGAAGACTACAGTTTGAGGGCTGAGTCATTTGTAAAGTTTGATGACAAAATTCTTTGGATTCAGAAGGAAAACCGCAGTTCATACACACATGTTCTGGACATTGTGGAAATCCTTGGATTTTACAGTAGCTAAAAAAATTGTTAGTAACAATACGAAACGGATTTTGACCAATCTTTCACGATTTATTGAATCCAGAAATTCGGGTATAAGGGTGGTAACTTTGAAATACTGAACAATGCAATAGAGAACACTATTTTCAATTTTTTTCACCAGTAAAAGCTTTCTGATTTATAAATTATTATATTTATTTTGATTGTTTCTGAATCCAGTCATGGATTTGAGGGATGGCCAACACCATCTTGACATGACCTTCCAGTACTGGATAATCTTTAGTGAGGTCAGGGACGAGGAGGTTAAATTGGTTGAGGAAATGAGCCACAACAATGTCAGCCAGAGAAAGGGTTTTCCCTACAAAAAATCCTGTTCCATTTTGTTTAAGAATTTCATTAAATTTTTTGCCATATTTTGGTGTGGACACTTCAACAACATTTTTCTTGGCTACTTCTCGTGCCTCGTCATCCTTGGCCATCCGAAGGGCTTTGTATCCTGTAATTTCATTTTTTCAAATTATTAATTCGAATGCAATATAGAAAAGAAATTTTACACAAAAAAAATTGGGTAAGTCCACTGACCTTCCATATAATCCTTGAAAGCATCCAAAATCTCGTCAATCCTGGCCGCCTCCAACTCGTTGCTTCCATAAAGGTCAAACTTTCTAGCCAAAAATCGTCCGATTGCCCCCGACTGAGAAATTATCGTGTCGCCAAATTCCAAAATTGGGACTTGACCGTACGGCAGTTCTGTCAATTCATGATTTTAGTTAAATTTTAATTCTATTTTTGACTGACGCACACATTTTTCCAAACTTTTAAGTCAAAATTAATTTTTAGAATAAATCTCACTCTGTTTAATGTCCGGTGGGATGACCCCTGGTTGACCCACAGTGTAGGGCAGCCTGACATCTTCAAATTCAACTCCAGCCACAGCAAATAAAAGTCGAATTGGTTCAGCCAACCCCGCAATATCAAAGTATGTCAATTTGTAGTCCGGCATTTTCCCTCCCCTCACTTTTATTTTATTCTCTGTCTTTGCGGGTGTGTGTGTCTGTTATCAAGTCCAAAGTAATACTGACTGCTCTTCTCTGTGTCCTATCCGGCGCCCGGTTGGAAAGGATGGTCAAATAGGAAATTATGAGTCAGAGAATGCTCAGAGGCATGAAAAATGTGGACCTCTTATATCTTCATCTCTCTCAAATGTACTCAGAAAGAGTCGAAAGAGAGAGAGAGAGATGTGTGTCTGGACTTGGCTTGCCAACTAACCTGTCCCCTCCTACACATGCGGTATTTACATTTTGGCTGTCTTGTACTTAAAATGGAAGGGTAAGAATAGTTACATGGCAGAACTGGAGATGAATGAGAGTGAATTTGCCGTGTGTACAAAATGTCCACTCCTCCACTCTACTTTAAGTGACTCCTTAATATTATACATCATTACTGTACACTGTACAGCATGGAAGTCCTAATGCAATGTTACACGGTACAGTTGCCTGGAGGAATGGAATGGAAAACCTTGAAAGGAGAGAGAGAACGATGCTATTATGCCTTCGAATGGCATGACACAAAAAATCAAATGCTTTTGCTTTAGTGAAACACAATTGTGGAGTGTACCGTGGATTAGAGGGTAAGAGCCGGGTTACATTTTGTAAAATAAATGGCCCGGGATTTTATGTAAGGTATGTCTGGATTTTTTAGCGATTCCAGGGGAACCTGGATAAAATTTTCATTTGCAAAAAAATTCAGAATTCACTACATCCAAACTGGCACCTTCGATAAAATGTCACTTGCCTTTTGACCCAAGTGCCATGTCAGTTGGACAGGACTAGATTTTGAATGTTTACGGGTTGTCATTGTGGACTCCAGGTCTATTCATACAAATTCGATTTTCCACAGAGAGAGAGAGAGACCTTGAATGTGATGGAGTGAGTCACTTTATTTCCTTTCTCTGTCTCGTTCCAGTTCTCTTCTCCTTTGCACAGTAATGTGGAGATTGTGGGGTCTTTCTCCTCTTTGTGTGTGTGTGTGTGTGTGGGTGTGTGTTGGTTGTGGGGACGGGTGGCTGGAGATGAGGAATGTGAGGATGATAATGACTAATGTTAGTAGTAGTCTACATAGTTAATTTGAAGTTGAGAGACTGGGATATTGTTGTGGAAGGATGACTGAGTTGATTGCAGAGAGTGAGTGAAACAAAGGGAGAGGGGATGTAATTTGCGAAAAACATGTTCCATGACAGTCGAAGACCTACATGTGTATGTGAAGATGAGAGAGAGAGAGAGAGAGTCGGTCGGGTGTGGAGGAAAAAATTTGGAGCAATTTGAACGTTTTGTGGTGTGTTGCCAATTATGTTTGTAAGGAGTGGCATATCTCTCGTCATCAACTTGGAGGGCGTGCTTCAGCAATTTTGCAAAAATATGCCAAATCATTTTTTAGCTTGGAAAAGCTGGATATGTTCAATATGCCTCCTGATCCACCCACATAAAAGTATTGCAAAGTTATCTTTTAGGTATTTCAAAAAAACAAGAATCAGAAATGTTGATAAATGGTCGCACTGACTACGGAAGGAAAATTTTAAAAAATTTGGAAATTTTTGTAAAAATAAATTACATTTTTGAACACCTAACTAATTAGCCTCCAGGTACGAACATAGAGGTAGATAGAGAAACAAATTTAACAAGATTTTGTCTCTCTATCTACCTCTATGGGTACGAACACCTTTATAAATATTCATTATTAAAAGAATTGGTTATAAAAAATTGATACAAATTCTCAAGGATTTAGCCGGTAGGTAATTGATGATGACGTGAGAAACACTCACAAATGACTTTGGACTGTAGTGTAATAAACAATAGTTGTTTGCACAGGCAAAAGTCAATTTGCGATGAAGGACTTGGCAGCTTATTCTACCGTTGGCCTTGCAAAAGTTTTTCTTATCTTCAAAGCCGATTGATAGTGCGTGCAGTCACAGTATACGTTTGTCATTGTGTGGAGGTTGGCAAATTCAAAATTGAAAGATAAAATTCAACTTTAATATTCAAAATGGTGAAATACCAAAATTTTTTCATTTTTATAAATAGTAAATAGAAGAGAGTAGCACTGTGAAATTTTCTAATTCAAAAACTATTCTTTAGTTTTGCACGGCAATAGTAATTTGTTTTGCAAATGTTTTTTAGGATTGTGTCAAGACAGATTTGATTAAATCAATTTTGTTGGGATCCACGGCTGCTTTCGCAGGATTGGGTTCTACTCTGACGTAAGTTGAATGATCTTTTAGAAATATATTGTAAATGTTTCCTCCTAATTATGATTGTGCATTTGTTTTACTAGTTTGGTAGCAGCCCCTGCAGTCCTGGAGTCGAGTGACCCACTCCCTTCCTTCCTACAGATGTACACTCGTGGGAAAAACATGGCATTTTCCACAATCCTCCCTTCAGTTGCCAGTGGACTCATTCTCTACTACAGGCTGGATGATTGTCGATTCTTAGTTGCAGCTGGACTCAATTCCCTAGTTATTCCATTCACACTTGTTTTCATGGCTCCAGTCAACAATGCACTGTTCGCGTTGAAAGAAGAAAACTCTCAAGATTTACCAAAAGCGAGGAAATTGTTGGGATCATGGTCCAGTCTCCAGTTGGTTCGGACAACATTGGGAGTCACTGCTTTTGTATTCACTGCTCATGCTGTTCTCAAAAAATAAATTCCTCAAGAGCAGGAGGATATAAATTACTTTATCGATCATATTACACAAAACAATAGTAACAGTAATAAAATTTTCGACATGACAACTTGTGGTTCAATTGAATTAGTACGCGGAAAAATAGAAACTTGTGGGTGCATCTTTGCATTTTTTGTATTTAGTATTGTAATTTGAGCTCCGAAGAAACCCTTGGTCAGATGGAGCTCAACTCAGCCTAAATGGTCTGAGGTCTACCAGGTTTACCACTCTGAGAGTGGACATAAGGACAGTGGGGACTCCTCAATGTGTTCTCTTCGATGGTACGCACTTAAGGGCAGCCCACACACCAGGCTATCTCCCCACCGACTCCATGACCTCCCCCTTGGCTACAGGTCACTCCTCGTGCACAGTCCCACCGCATTTAGATCATCCTAGTTCCCACTGATACCTCCTCAACCAACAATTCTCAGTTTTGCTATCAATAATGTGTCTAGCGGAACTGCTGCGCCCTCCATGTGACGTATTACTCATGCCCTCACTAGAAGGTGATGAGGAGATCAGAAACTTGTTCAGACTGGAGGTCCATTCAAGTCCCCGACATCCCTCTTCTTTGATCTCCACATCTGCCACTGACCTCGTTCGTTCTCTTGTTGACATAATCCCGGTTCTCCCTCCAGATCATCCGTTGACCAGCCACGATGACCCTCGTCCTAAACTCCTTCATTTGGCTCGGAAGAGGAAAGCCTTGTCGTACATCACAACAAAAAACAGGCGAAGTACAAACTCACGGAAATGAAAACGATGGAGAAGAGTAGAGTCGGATACCAAAGAAGAGAGATGTGATGGCACAGGACATGAGGTCCAGTTTCAAGGAGAAGATTATGTCAGAGTACAGAATGTTGAACGTTTTGAGAGTGAGTTCAATGACCCTTGCCGCCTCACACTCTCTGTACAGCTTGCTGGCACAAAGACCCTTTGACCTGTCATCAGAACAAAAAACTTGATTTCCTTACTTTCCTCTTTCCTGGATATCATGAATTAAATGAATATCCTTTTGATAGTTGTATTATGCAACTTGCTTACGTTTTAAAGCTTGTAATTGTTAGAAAATCACATTGAACAAAGATGACCAATAATTGTAGAAAGATTAGTATGTATCTTGTAGCTTGGTTATGTCTTGACCAGTTCCAAATGGTAGAAATATAATCTGGCATTAACTACCTCTATCACCTTTCCATTCGATCATTAATTGACCCTTATATTCCCTCCTCTCTCTCAACGACTTTATTTTTTTCCCAAAATGTAATTAATTTGATTGATGACTCTCAGTTATCCTCATCCAAGGCTTCATGAAAACGACACATGACAAACCAATTCTGTTCCTATCTTGCGTCATTTATTGTTCAACCACTTGACATTTTAAATGTGATTGACTATACAATCAACTTTTATTGATTACCCAAAGCAATGTGACTTTTGTTCAGTAAGAATTTTTAAATTATTAATTATGTGCTCATTAGCGTCACTCTGTTTTATCTAACCAGTTCAGATTGTCTCAAGTGTTTGCCAATCTGGGAAAAACCAGGTAAATCCTGTTTGACATGTCCCGTGTTTCTACGACATTCCCTCCTTACAATATAAATCCTTCGATTGTGCTCAAATAAATTCTCATTCCACTCACCTCAATTTATTAGTTTTCTACACAGTGTCGCAGTACAACAGTAAAAAATTTCTAAAATAATGTTTTCACCGTCCAAAATTTCACACATTTGCCTAGTCCTCCTCTCTATTTTGACGACAGGATGGAGCTACACTCAAGAAATAATTCTTTATGACAATCTTGATCTAACAGGGACAAGTTACGTCATGAGGGAACATGTCCCGGATACCAGTTTTGTCGGAGTTGTCCGAAGTTTTTGTACCCGGGGGTTGTGAGTTAAAATTAAAATCAAATGACTTTGGCCATATTTTTTACAGAAATTATGTGGTGAATCTTAAAGTTGTCTTTGTTTTTTAGTTGGAGTGCACACACAGAAGCTAATTATGAAGGCCTTACAATAAATTATCATGGTCAAGACGGAGAACTTTATTGTATTAATAATACTGGTGGAGACTATAAATCTTTTCGGTTTGGTGGTGCATCAGACACAAATGTGGAAGCCATTAGTGTTTACCCTGGCCCTGCTTACATGGGAGATGAAATGCTAGTGGAAGGTTCATCCATGGGAAATATAAGTGGACTGTCTGTCCTTTATTCGGGCGGTTCAACCTGGACACTTTACGAAGGGCCGTCATTCAATGGGAAGTACTGTTGTGTGTCCACATCAGACTATTATATGGAACTTGGGGTGGATGGGGAATTCAATGTTCATAGTGCACTCGGCATGGAACAGATTGGGTCAGTCGTCAAGGGTTGTGCGGCACATTTGCTGGAGGGTCAAACTGGACGGTCCAATGGGGTTTGCTACGAAGAGGAGGCTTCTCAACTTTAATTTTTCTTTTCGTATATCAAACATATAAGTTTTTAATGTGACCTATTTAATACGTAATGTAATTTAATGTGAAAGATTTGTTGTTATTAAATTAAATACAAAAATAAAGCACAATCGTAATCTTCATTGATCACTTATGTAGTGGTTCAGTTTTATTGGTGTGGATGCGTGGGAGTGTGGATGAGTGAAAGGGGGGAATTGTGTGTGTGAGGGACAGAGGAGAGTGAAGTGCATGGGAAGGGGAGCTGCTAGTCAAGTACAGTCAA
Organism: Pygmarrhopalites habei; assembly: GCA_009870185.1. Classification (NCBI taxonomy): domain Eukaryota; kingdom Metazoa; phylum Arthropoda; class Collembola; order Symphypleona; family Arrhopalitidae; genus Pygmarrhopalites; species Pygmarrhopalites habei. The sequence goes on from WJFB01001842.1 coordinate 16,693, forward strand.
CTTGGGTGGTCCTTCAATGGGAAAGACTTGCAGCCAACAAATTGAATGCGTAGGGTGAGCCCGGCCGCGTGTTGACAAAGGCCATGTGAGTTGAGACAAACCCCCAAATAGGAGAGAAACCGTGCACATGCGAGCACACACACATACAATATGTGTGTGCTTCTAACCCATAGTTCCAATAGCACTCCTCTTCTTTCTCTTTCTTTCTCTTGAGTAGTACGACAAACCCTTAAAGGCAGTAAGCCTTGAGACTTGACTTCCAAGAAGTCTTATCGCTCTTTTCCTTATAAATAGACAAAATATTTAACCATTCCCTTATTTACAGTGGCCTAGAGACTTAACTTCCACAAATTCTACTCAATTCGTATCAGGCATTCCATGTGAAATGGCGTTTTTACGTGGAGAGTTTGAAGATTTATTAAAGGATTTTGGACTGCAATTTCACATTCATAGTTACTCATCACTAGAACATGGGTTTCAGTCAGTAATACAGACAGCATTGAAAATCGAAAATTCGGATTTCAATAATGGACTCAATCAGTGGATAATGCTATTTAGTTACGCAACTAGTACAAATTGGATTGTGCGTGAAAGTAGAATATATACAAAGGAGTACAAAAAAGTGTACTGTTGCCAGCATAGCAGCCTATATAAGACAAAGAATGAAGAGTATAAACTCAATGAAAATTCGAGAGATAAAAACTGTCAAGCTACAATCCACATGGAAATTAAAAAGGTGACTGTCAGTACCCTTCGAAGGGACAGAGACGTTCATGGTTTGCTGAAAAATGGCATGATCGCCTTAATTAAGGTTAGCACCACACCTGATCTAGTTTTTAGGGAGCCTAAGCTCTATAATATATATACACAGTTTTGATAACAACACAATCGTCATGGAATCTTTATACTTAATCCATTACAGATCAACTTTAACCACTCTCATTTGACTGACGTGGCGGAAGCTGACCGCTTTCTTAGGGTGGCGGCAGCAACAAAAACGACGTTTTACAAATATTTTGCAAATGGAATGTCAGCTGCAACGGCGAAATCTTTCCACTCGGACAACATTTTCACAGCTACAGACGATCCAGCTAAGGCGGCATAACAGTTGTGCAACGCCCAAATTAATCCAATAGATTGACAAGTAACTTATTTGTACAACACTTGGAGGTCAGATTTTTAATATTGTTGAAAAAAAATTATCCATAAATAATTTATTATAATTATCTTGAATAAATTAATTTTTTAATTTTAGGACGCAAAATTATGGCGGCCGTGACTGTATAAGCGTGTTCGACATTTTGATGAAAAGTAAGGACGCTTTGGAAGAAAGAGGTGTCACGTTACTTGTGAGACAAAAATCCATTCATTGTGGTTATCCTCACCCCAATAATGAAACGGTGCCATCATCAGCAGTTTTCTTCTGAAATTGTATTCGTCGACTCGAGTGGATCTTGTGACCAGACCAATACTTGTGTGACTTTCATATTCGAAGCGTCAAAAACTGGTGAACAGATTACATTAGTTAGCTGTAGGTTTCTTCATTTTGTAGGTTAATCTTAGACATTCTATGGATTACCTTTAGTGTTCTAAAGTTGACCTTGGACATTCTAAGAATGACCTTTGAAGTTCTATCGTTGACCTATGACATGCTACGGTTGACCTAAGGTTGCCCATTGTTGTTTTGTCAGTTTTTTCAGTAACCCCTTTTATGTCTTCTTAAATTCAAAGGTGGACTTCCATTGGGATGTGTCCTTCATACAGGGCAAACCGAAGAAAACTACCTGGAAGCTTTTGGCGCCCTTAAAGAAACATTGGGAGACAGCGGATTCAACGGAAAGAAAGAGCCATCTGTCATCATGACCAACGACTCTAGGGCAGAACGAAGGGCATTGGAAAGAACATTTGGGTCATCCACACTTCTCCTATGCAGTTTCCATGTATGCCAATCTATGTGGAGATGGCTATGGGAATCAAAACATAAAATCGAAAAGCAAGACAGGAAGAATCTAATGGTATTGTTTCGTGAAATCTTGTTTGCTAAAAAGGAATCCATCTGTACAAATTTATATGAATCTTTTTTGAAAAACGCACTTCTACTTAAGTATCCATTATTTCTAGAATATGTACTATTGTTTTGGAAACGAAAATCAGTATGCGCGGTTTGTTTAAGGAAAGATTTGTTAACAAGAGGGCATAACACAAATAATTTTGTAGAGGCGTCCATTCGAATTTTTAACGATGTTGTGCTTCAACGTTGTAAAGCATATAATAGTATGGTTCTTGTAGAATTTGTAACCGACACCTTAGAATCGTACCATAGTCGTAGGCTTTTAGAGTATGCAAGTAAGAGAGTTGGAAAATATGCTTTATTGTATAAAAAGCTTTTCAAAAATTAAAAAATTTCAGTCGAAAAATGGGACGAACATTTGTACGTAGTTTTGTCGTCAAAACGAGAGTATTTATACAAAGTTGACATCACTAACCAGCAGTGCAGTTGTCCAGCTAGTCAAGGAGGAGCGTTTTGTAAGCATCTATGTGCGGTTCATTACAAATTTGGAACAAAAGTCTCTAATTGCCCCAAGTTAGAATTCAAAGACAGGTTTATGCTCGCAAAAATTGCCTTGGGTGAATGTGCCAATCCAAATTTTTATAGCGACATTAGCGGCAAAACCGAGACTGTCTCCCCAGAAGTTCATGAAGAAAAAGAACATGAAATTTGTGTTGACCTTAATGTCGATATTTCTCAGGAACTTTCCTCCGAAACCGTGCCAGGTACATTTCATGATGAGATTCAGAAACTGAGGGCAAATCATGCTCAAATTGAACTTATAGCTGAATCCAGTTATTGAGTCTCGTTTTTGCAACTCATGAGAAAATGGAATAATAGCTTAGCTGAAATACAAACACAAATGCAGCTCGAGCAATTCATTGTTCAATTAAATAGATGCCAATTTAAACGCAATATTCCTGTGCAACCCACTTCACAATCCAGACGAAACAACGTCTCGGGTTAAAATGTGGTTCAAAAAGGATTCAATCTGGTAGGCCGTCTAATCTGGAGTTTGGTGAAACCCAGACCAAAAAGAAAACGGTCGTTGGGCGCCAATATTATGTTAAATCAACCTAACGCTAAATCACATGATTCTGGCCATGGATATATTAATTATGGATTGACTACATGGTTTGTATAAAATTGTATTAAAAAGTGTATTAAAATGGAAATTAAAAATTAATATTAAAATGCAAAAATCTGTCTTATTTTTGAACCTCATTGGCATTAAATAATTTATCATCGTTATTATAATTCAGATTCACTTGGCTTGCATTAAAACTTAAGATGGTGTTGCTGAAATCATTGGAAGCACATGCTGATTGTATTTTTGTGTGTGGTCGTATGTACTTGGTTTTTTAAAAAGGAGGCAAGCATTCGTTGAAAACATGTCTCACTGTCTTTAAGGGTTTGTCGTATGACTCAAGAGAAAGGAGAGGAGTGCCATTTAAACTATGGGTTAGAAGCACACATATTGTATTGTATGTGTGTGCTATTTGCTTGCCGCACGACTCAAGAGAAAGGAGAGGAGTGCATTTGAAACTATGGATAAGAAGCACACACATATTGTATTTGTGTGTGCTCGCATGTGCACGGTTTCTCTCCTATTTGGGGGTTTGTCTCAACTCACATGGCCTTTGTCAACACGCAGCCCGGCCTACAAGATTCCTCTTTCCCATGTCGTGTAAGCATAAAGTGTACGATACTATTCTGGAGGGATTTGGTCCATTCCAAGGAAATACGGTTAATTTCAATATTCGGTAGAGAGATTATTTTATCCATTGTGTCACTCAACAGGCCATCATGTGCGGAAAATGATTGTAAATATTAAAGTTGTTTCTTCAATCGTCAGCTTTTGATTCAATGAATGAAGGTTGTGAGTTTTTAACAGAGTTGCTAAAAAAATATGGAGAAAATTATGTGAGAGATAAATATGGGTTTTAAATCTTCTCCTTTCGCCGACGAGGTCGGTGGTACCGTGGCTTAAGTCCGGGTTAGAAGTGTGGTGTTCGAGCCCTCGTTTCTGACGGCGAGAATTCCTTTAAAAGCTTGTCTAAAATCGGTTGGCCAAAGATGTAACTTTAAGGGTATGGGTACGGCTTTGATCCCCCGTGCCAACATAAATTTTTGCCACTTTTTCACAAATTTTTTGCAAAAATCTTCTAACTATCAAAAAGTAAGTTCATTCACATTGAGATTATCCGTTTCTTCATAAATATTCTCATCAAATGTTCAAAGAATCATGACAATTGGAGACACTCAAGTCATCGACTTGCTTCTAACATTTTAATTTGTTTTTGTTTTTTGAGTTTTCATTCATCCGTTCAAAGAAACGCACTTCCTACATTTCCAGGGTTAGCGAAACAATATAATTTTCTCCTATTACATTCCTTCCATTGTTTTGCTCCCCAAATTCCCCAAAGTTCCTGTGTGACATTTTTGTGCAGCGTTTAATTACTTCCATGAATACATTTTTTTTAAAAAATGTACAAGTTTTCACATATTTGTCTACAGTCTCTCTACATTCAAATAAAAATGTATTCTAATTGTTATTATTCATATTTGACCCTGTATCCTCATCCGATATAATGCACACACACCTTTTCAGTCATTCCGTTTCTTCTACGTTCTAGAGAAGTCTATAAAAATTTAACGAGTCACTTTTTCCACAACGTCCTCCACATAACAACACTCTCAAAAATGAAGGTTTTCACCCTCCACTCCACACACACACACTTCTGGTTTAGACTGTATTACTAAAAGAAACCACTCCAGAAAAATTTGTTCTCGAGTTCAAAAAGAAAAGGAGATTGACAAAATGGATCGATACGGAAAAATGAGACTGTAAAAAATGTTTCTTTTATTATTTGTCCTCCGGATTAAATTATAAGAGAAGAAGAAGAACCTTGTCAACATGTCCGCAAGGTCATCTCCAACTGGGCATTGTGTTTGTGTGTGTCAGTCCTCAGTCATTGTTTTACCAGCTTCTTTACACAGTGAATGAAAAAAGATTTTTGTCTTCTTTCCTGGTTAATTTTCTTTTGTGAGACGGAAATGGAATGAGAATTTGGAGGAAAATGGCGATCATTGTACATTGTGTAAGACATTGGAGGAAATTTCCCTACAATCACAATTAAAGTGTTTAAAAGTTAATTCTTTTAGCAGAAAAGAAATAGGAAGAATAAATAAAATGAACGGATTTTGGTACAATCAGGGAAGTCGGAGTGGAGGAGGAGGGAAGTCTGTGCATTTCTACGATGGTTATGACTTTCAACAAGAATTGGAAAAACTGACAAAATCTCGTGTTAACCACGGTCAAGATGATAATAACAATGAAGAGAATCCAAATTATGGGAAAAAATCCTCCTCCTCCGATTGTGGATGTGTGTGTCAAGCTGTGGATCCTTTCAGGGCACCTAGGGCTGTCAATGTTTCGGGGGCAACGATGAACTCAGATGGACCAAGTCGTTATGACCTTTTGATTTGGATTAATGATTGTCTACAGTCAAAGATAACAAAGATTGAGGAACTGGGGACTGGAGTGGCTTACTGTCTCTTCATGAACATGTAACAAAGTAGTAAGATATATTTTTATACTCAACTTTCTCATCTAAATTTTTCATCAAATTATGTACTCGAATTCCAGACTTTTCCCTGGCTGTATCAACATCCAAAAAGTTAAATTTGGAACCAATTTGGAACATGAATATATTCACAATTATAAATTACTCCAGGCTGGATTCAAAAAAATGCTCGTGGACAAAGTTGGTGAAAAAATGAAATTAAATAAAGTTTTGAGTATACCTACTCTTCTTATGTTTTTGTACCTGACATTTCAAAATATGATTGGACAGGTGATCCCGGTGGACAAACTGGTGAAATGTCGATTCCAGGACAATCTTGAATTTGTCCAGTGGTTCAAAAAGTTTTTCGATGCCAATTATCGTGGACCTCCGGATGAGGAAGAAGTGACTTCTACTGTACCAGCAAATCCAACAGAAATCCTTCGTGGGGGGTCGACTGCTAAAACCAAAACAACCACAGGAGGAGTCCAGAGATCATCAAAATCCATCCCGAATCCTCCGAGGGTCCCTGTACAAGGGATTTTGTCTAAAAAATCCAAATCTGATTCATCGAGTACTAGGAAAAGGATGAAAATTCTTGTGAAACCCGAAACCAAACATAATTCATCAAAATTTGAGGAGGTGTCAGCCCAATTGGCGGAAATCCGGAGGAATATGGGAACAATGACAATGGAAAGGGATTTCTATTTCGGAAAGTTGAGGGAGATTGAAGCTTACTGTCAAAAGAAAGAAAGCTTTCAGACAAATGAAGAACTTCAGACGATCCTGTCCATCCTTTACGAAACACAACAGGTGAATGTGTTTATAATAGTCCACAACTAATAACATACTTTAAGACGTTAAATTCAAATTGAACGGGAGTTCAAAATCTGTTATTATCTGTTAAATCTGTTAGACCAAACCCGGTTCGGTGGGAAAAAATTTACTTTAACATTGTGTATACGGAGGAAGTAAGACGGAGAAAGTTAACTATTGATTTAAATGAAATATTCTGTGTTTGTCTCTATCTTTAGGGAGGATTTGAGGTAGACAATGTAGACGAGGATGAGGAGGAGGAAGAAGAGGAAGAAGAAGATACTTCAGAAGATGGAGAAGTGTTGGAGGAGGACTGAACAGAAATCGTCGAACAAAAAAATTACAAATTGATATTCATCAATCAAATTATAATTCCTATGTACCGTTTTGTGTTATAATATGCACATTGCTCACTTTGGAAATCTCACATATAAAAAATCAAAAATGTGATCCACACAAAAGTCAAAACATTTCCCCGCTTACCTACAGCCACAAAAAATGTGTGTGAATAAATAAATTCGCTTTGAAAAAAATGTCCACAATTCTCGCTGAAATAATTAAATTTCTAATTAGCCTATACAGGTGTATTTCAAACAAGGCATTAGATTCATTAACTTAAATTCAAAATGATGTCATATTTAATTTGCTACTTACATGTAATTCCCAGTATGACCCAACAAATTACATCACAACGTAGGGTATACTTTCTACTGTTTTGACTGCGAAGTCTAGCAGGAAACCAAGGAACGTTTCCAGTTATAGGAATATTGATATTTTATCTCATTTTTTCCGGTAAAAAAAATGTCATGCTATCTCCAATGCCAGTAAAGTTGGAAAATTTTCCACCCACGCCATTTTCACTGCAAATTGTCCTTCAATGATATCACGTCATCCGGCTCATCAACAACTTAATTGTGGTTTTCCTTCCTCAACAAAATATTGCGTATGGTATGAAGCCAAATATTTCCTTTTTTACTCACCATTTGCTTTTTCAACTTTAAGTTTTTATACTCTATCCATTAATGCAGTAAAGTGGGCATGTCATGCCATATTTTGTCCGCCATACTTATTAATTCAAAAGATTCTGAAACCATTTGTCATTTACAGAAATGAAGTCGAATATTAAAATATTCTTCAATAACAAAATTTTTTACATTATTACCAATCTACTTGAAATCTTCTGGACTCATTCTGGGGTCAATGCAGCGGAGACAAAAATTATTTGTCATTACCAAAATTGGGCTGTTTACCGGAAAGGAAAAGTTTTTGTTCCAGAGAGGATTAATGCATCACTTTGTACTCATGTCCTTTACACTTCAGCCACAATAGAATGGGTCAGCTCAGCAATTTCAACTCGAGTACCTCAAATAGAAATTGAGGAAGGTCAGTTGTACACACTAATATTTTTTTGGGTCAGTCAATCCGAATTCTCAGCCAGGAAAATAATTTTATACCTGCTTCTAGACGGCCAGAATCTTTATAAGCGAACTATTGACCTCAAGAAGGAAAATCCAAATTTAAGGATTCTCTTGGAAGTGGGGAATTGGGATGACTCTTCAGATGGGAGATTCAGTCAGATGGCTTCTTCGTCCGAAAGTAGATTAAAATTTGCAAATAGTTGTGTGGATTATTTGACAAAATATAAATTTGATGGACTGTCTGTTGTTTGGCTATATCCAAAATGTTGGCAAGCCATCTGCGATAAAGGACCAGAGTCGGACAAGCAAGATTTTGTTCATCTCCTTGAAGTACAGCTGTACATGTAAAAAGTTCCTACTGCTAAAATTATGTCCCTTCTAATTGCTGATGAATTAATATTTTAAAGGCTTTAAGAGCTTCTTTCGAACCACGTGGTTTCATCTTGACTGCCTCCTTGTCCTGGGACCGATCCATAGTGAGTCAAGCTTATGACATCCCAAGGTTGAGTAGTCTCTTGGATTTCATGGTAATCCTGACTGTGGACATGCATGGTCATTGGGAGGAAACGACTGGACATGTGGCACCCCTCTTTTTGGGACCCAGGACAGAGGACAACTATCCAACTTCAAATGTTGTACGTTTATTTTTCCTGTAGTTTTTAATAGAGATACATTTAATAGAGCATTTGCCTTACATTTTAGAATGCCACTGTAAGCCATTATTTGGATCTTGGAGTGGACAAATCTAAACTCATTTTGGGAATCCCAATGTACGGTCGAAGTTACACTGTCAGTCTTCCAGAAAAAGCCTATCCGGAC
>WJFB01001843.1:0-25344 GCA_009870185.1 Pygmarrhopalites habei
CACACACACACACACACACACACACACACACACACACACACACACACACACACACACACACACACACACACACACACAGAGTTGGGACAGAGAAAGACTTGTAAAGCCTTGTAGAGGATTTTAGTGAACTTACACATAAAGTTTTCACCATTATTACTTATTACCGTTTTGCATTGCAGTTGGACTCTCACAGTTATGGCCTACGATTTGCAGAAGGGATGATTTGCCCACTTACACACACACACACCCGACTCCTTCTCCCTTCTCTCAAAATTTCTATTACAAATGTAAGCAAACTGTGAATTGGGTGGCAGGTTGTTTCAACGACACACACACAGCTCACTGAGAGAGGAGAAGGAAAGAGTTTCTTTTGTGTGTGAGGGGTGAGTACAAGTTGTAAGGGTGATCCACGGACTTTTGTAGATGAGTGTGTGATTATAAGTTAAGGTTTGCTCTTTTTATTTCACTTGGTTTTTAAGGGCCAGAATTGACTGGTGGTGGCTGGACTATGAGTACAAGCCCACGTGTGTGTGCGTGGTTGCGTGGAATGTTTGGAAAAAATGGAAAAAAGATATCCTCGGCATCTGCTTGGCCATAAGAGGATGGAAAGCTTAATTGATTTTCTTGTGTTGATCAATAGGAAATGTGTGTGTGTGTGTGTGGAGGGTGTGTATATGAGAGAAAATTGAAAATTTAAATTGGTCCTGATCCATGCCTGTGGAGGGGTTGTGTTAGTGTGTGCCATACAATTTTTGCGAGGGATTTTTGAGAAAAGTTTGGCGGAATTTTCTAGCTTTTTAGCCTAATGTGTTCCAAGCTTCATGCCATTAGAAGACAAAGTGGCTTTGTTCATAGTCGCGACTTTCTTCTCTTTTCAGTAGTATGTTCCCTAGAAAAATCTTAAGGACCTAGAATTGGGATTAGAGGTAGTCAGATTGTTTTCTCTCCTCCCATGCTGTGCTTATTATGAACTATATACGGTTAGATATTGTGCTCACCATATGTAACTCTTCTCACAGCGAGGAGACGAATTTTAATGAATGGGGGTTGTAAAGTTAAAAGTTAATTTTTTTTCCTTCCTCCAGAGCAGGTGGAAGACTATAAATTGACCCAATGTGTACTAAATTCCAGAGAGGTGCAACGAATGAATCCAGTTTACATGAGGGATGAGAAAAAAGTTGCTAAGATTTAAAAGGACGCGTAGTTTTTTTAGTTGAATTTGATTTATTCATGTTTTGTGTGTGTGTGTGTGTGTGCAGATGAAAGTGTGTTTTGATGAAATGAAAGTCTCCATGGGGTATGCTTTGTAGCGTGGAATGAGTTGTGCGCTGTTTACCGGGATCAGAGAGAGAATGGGAAAAAATAGTGTAAGGATTTTAATGGACTTGTGAATTTGAATGACAGACTCTAATTTAAAATGAAGGAGAAAGGAGGAGGAAATTTATTTTCAGATGAGAAAGGGGAAGCGAAGGGAGGGGAGAGAAAATTTGTAGGGTTGGCTGGGGAGTTGCTGCGCTTGAAGATGAAAGCTCATGTGTACACATTTGAGCTAGGAGTTAACTGATATTTTCATTAAAATTAAATTCTTAAGAGGACAACCAAGAAGATGCTCATTGTATTACATTTCAAAGTCTTAGTCGAATTTGATGTTGTTTTTTTATCTCTTTTCTTCCCTTCGTCGTTTTCTTTGCTTTCTTTATTAGTCGTGAAGTAGGATGGGATTGAGACTGTGAAGATCCAAGGGAGGAAGGGAGGGTACAGAGATGTGTAGATGGAAGAGATTCTAGGGTAAAGTTGAGAAGAGGAAAGAAGAAGAAAAGTGTAGGTTGCCTTTTTTCAGAGTCCTTTTCAATGGAAAGATAAAGCATGAGAAAGGAGAGAGTCCGTACAATGTTCTTTGAAGTTTCTTGTGTAAATACTTGTGTGTTTGCTGTCTGCTGTGCTTGTCGATAGAGACAGAGGGGGGACAGGGAATGAAGGTATTGTCACGATTGATACGTGGGAATGATGGAGGATATGATTCGTATGCCTGGAATTGTTCGAAGATGAAACTTGGATGAGGAGCATCAGTGGTAGTAGAGAGAAAGAGGAGAATGAGGAGGAGATTTTCCAGAGTTGGGAAGATGAAGGGGGAGAGACAGGCGGTGGACAAATATAGCGTAAAAGTGAGCTGGAAGGCGTAAATCAGGTCGTTGAAAGGACGGGAGAGAAAGAGTAATAAGTATCCGAGGGTGTTCGAACAAGTAAATATACACCCTTGTATTCTTCACGGCCGGATTTAGCAGAGACGCGCCAGAGAGAGAGAAAGTTTATGGTATTTTGGTGTGTGTGTGTGTGTGAGTGTGCGATATGGTGTGGTACTGTTGACAGATAGGAAGTTGCATGGATGAATAACTTGAAAAGCTTTTGGCTGTATATTACTTTATTACATTTGAGTGTGTAAACGCTCCTGCATGTACCATCACTGTCTCTCCTCTTGTTGTATACACAGAATATTCACTTGAAACCATCCTACTTACTGTCGTGTACAGTACACACTCTACGTGTACTGTTTTGTGCGTGGAAAGAAGAGACGAGCTACGTAACAACAAAGTAATGAGAGAAGGGTGAACAGAGAGAGTGAGAAGCATTTCGCATCTCTTGCAATCTGAGTCTGACTCAGCGAAACCTTTTCGCGATAAAATGTGTGTGTGTATGTATGTGTGTGTGTAGGAAGGAGCACCTAGTGCAACTTAGAGGAAATGGTGAGCTTCTTCTTCTGGTCTTTATCGATTTTTTTCACTTTCTTCCCTCTCACCATCCTCCTTCTCTTCTGCTGTGGTTACTCCGAGTTAGGGAAACTCCTGGTTGTACTCTCTATACCCTTTCTTCCCCCCTTTCTCTCGCTCCGTTGTTATACCTCCCTACCGGCTATTCTCGCTTCTTGTCTATCTCTGCCTCCCGCGTACAAACAAAGTCCATTCAGATGTAAAGGAAAGGATAGTGTTTGGTGTGTTGCTATTTTATGTGCTTTGTATTTTCTATTACGTACGATCTGTCTGTATACATGTCTGTATGTGTGTGTGTTTGTGGGAGGGAGGGATTTTGAAGCTTGTGTATGAACTTACGCGGTTCTTCACTCCTCCAACTCTTGTAGCTAAGTATCTTCATCTTTCCCTTTCATCGTTCTTCCCTCTTCTTTATCTCTCTGCCCAAAAGTTATTTGTACGAGAGAGAGTGAGATTGAGAAATTTTTTTTGAAAATTTCTAGTGTGTAAAAAAATGTTTTCTCACCTATATTCTATTATTGTATATAATGGTGTGTGAAAGTGGTCAAGTTTTTTCCTTCTTCCTCCTGAAATTTTTATGTTCATTTGAGAACAAGGGAAAAAAATAAAAAGTGAGGTACTCTCAGAAGTTTTGAATTATTGTATGGCGTGAGATTTCATGGGAGTATTGGATGGACTCGGCTAAATTTTTAGAGAAAGTGGGATTCCTGGGTTGAGAGAGACGAGAGAGGGGAAGATGATGGCGAGAGAAGAGAATAATAAAGGAAGGAAAAGGAGAGAAAGGAGTTGTGGCTCTTTCACTCCCTTTTTCCAGGGAACGGAGAAAGAAAATGGAATTGTAAAGGGAGCTTTGAATATTCGGGAGAAAGATTTTTGAACAACATAGTCCATGTTGTGACCAAAAGGGTTGAACATGCTCCACTGTACACATCCAAAGGGTTTGTTTGTGCTTGGACAGAGAGTGACCAGGGAGGGGGGTTTATAAGATATGATGCGGATATTTGTCAGATTTGCCCATTTTGTTTGGAGTGTGTAGGAGAGAGGGAGAGAGTTAGTAAAATGTGTATATTGTATGGATTTACGCTTTGTCATTTTCTTCAGTGTGTGTTGTGGACAGAGAACTGTCTGGTTGCTTTGATGTAGCAATCAAAAGGAGGAATTGAGGTTTTTTCCCTTTGCCTTCTTCGTGTCACAAGTTTTACTGGACGATGGCTATGTTTGTAATATAATATATATTATCCATCTGCCCTATGATCCTGCAGCGTGATGGATGGTCACTTTTATTCGCCTCTTCCCAGTCACCATCCCTTGGTGGGTGGGTGGGGAGAGGGATATAAAAATGCAACAGCATTCTCCTTCCTTCATGATCCATCTTAAATCATCGTTTAGAACGTTTTTCAAAAAAACTCTTACCCCCACTGGACATTTGGAGCTAGAGAAAATTTGAAAGGATTTTATTGGTATTTTTAATATCCTGTGGAGAAGGAATGTGCGAAATTAAAAATGACGGATTATTTTAAACGACAATTTGAATTCTTGAGGGCAAAGAGAAGAGTGTTAAATTTTGAATGGCTTCAATTTGGCTTTTCCCCTCCTCGTCTGAGGGTTTACCATGTTGAATATTACAAATGGATTGAACTATGGAGTAGTTGATACAGTGGGAGATGGGAGTAGACGTGGAGGAAATATAAAAGGATGGGGTATATTATATATAAAATGTAAAGTATTTGATTCCATATTGGTTGGGTTTAGAAAGACAGAGCGGGGGACGCTTAAAGGGTGCTTGGTGAGATAATAGTGAGAGATTAGATGTGGAAAGTCGAGGGGAAGAGTGAGGAAAGGCAGAGAGAAAGTTTTTGGCTGTGTGTGTCCTTGTAGATGAAAATGGATAGACTATTGTTGGTTCAATATCCCTCCACATGTACACACACATGGATTTATGTATTCAGCGTGATGTAGAAGTGAAATAAGTATTTTATGTATATGTGCATTTGAAGATGTTGGTTTTAGCTGGCTTTTGATATGAAAGAGAGGGATGAGGCGGGTACATGGTGTTGAAGGATTGGGGATATGAAACTGAGTGTATGTATGGGGAGAGGGGGAGGGGTTGGGACTTTCTCTGTAGAGGAGAGGACATTTCTGGAGGCCATTGAGAATGGAATGGACGAGTTGAAAATACCTCATCTCTCTCCCTATGTGTGTATGTGTGGATTTGGATAGATAGTAGGAGTGTGTGACGACGCTGCATTTTATTATGCTTACTTGGATATGATAGCATTTGAACTTAAATTTCTTGTTGAGTAAGACCAACTACTCTGTCTCTCTGCATTGACTCGGGTTTTGGCTGAAAGAAAGAGTTTTTTCGGTGAGGGTAGTGTAATATAGAAACGGAATAGGACAATAATTCGACTGTTGTTGACTCCGTTTATGTAATCCATGCAAATCGCTTGAGTTTCCAATGCTGATGCCTCCTCCTCCTCTTCTTGTCTATATAGTGTGTGTATGTGCGTGTGTGTTTGTATGGGGTAGGTGTACGTGGCGGGAGTATATAGACAATTTTGAGGGAAAAGTGTAACACAGTGGAGCTGGCTGGAGGAGACATTGGTTGAGTGAGTAACTTCTTATCTGACATTTTATGGGAAAAGAAACGTCGAAATCGTTGTCTTGCTTTCATTCCATTTTTTTCTCTCTCTATCGGAGAGAGTGTCTTCGAGTCTTCCTTGTCGTCGTCTCTCCTTTTTTCCAGGGAGGGAGGCTCAAGTGATTTATGAATATTGGAATGGCGATGTCAGACGAAGCCTTCTATTTCCTCCTTTGGTTTGGTTCTATAGTCTACATACATACACGGACTCGGTGCGTGTGTGTGATTCTGGACTATATGTAGGGTATGAAATGGTGAGGATGTGTATGACTTGTTATTCTTAACCTGCCCAAAGTATCTATGTGAGACTATCTCCTCCTCTCTTTTGGGTATGGAATTGTATTTTGCGATGTAATGATACGCGCCATTTCATCGACTTGGATGAGAAGAGGGAGCTTGGCTTCCGCCAATAGTTTCCCTATTGATGACCATGACCCGTGTCGTCGTCATTGTCATTCCTTTTCCATTCTTTCCCTCCTTCTAAATGATTGAGAGATATTCTATTCCAGATTTCTATCAATATCCTCCCTCTCAATTTATTCCTTCTTAATTTGATTCATTCAACTGTGTGTGTGTGTCCATTCTGATTGTGGAGGGAGGGAGAGTATGACTAGAGTTTCTTTCAAATCGTTTATTGACTGTAATCCTCCCTTCATACATAATTTATTAATCTATTCCGAATTACTCTGTCTCTGCTCGGGGGAAATGGAAAAGGCTGTGCATGTATGACAAGTCATCATTTTTCCTTGAGACTCAAGTTAATTGTCACAAGAGGCAGGAATGACTTTTTCCAACCATCCCGTCTCTCTCTCCATGCATTCCCCAACAAGGATTGGCACACAAAAAAACATTTAGTCTGGCCCAAAACTCTCGTCAAAATGACTGCTTATCACGAATCACCAAGTAGAGAGAGAAAATAGATTATGTCTTTCTGACTCTCTGGACTCTCACTCACTGTACACCCACATTCCCGCGCAAAGGAATAGTCCCGAGTTTTTTCCCTGTTTGGTCTTGGCTGGAAAAAAGTAAGGAGGGAAGGAAGGAAAAAATCTTTAAGCCTTTTTTTCTTTTCTTTTTTACTCCCGCTTTCGCTCTTTTGACATTTCCTTGCTAAATATAAAAGTCATTTGATTCGTCAACTTTTTCCTTGCTCTCTTTCACTTTGTCTGGCTCTCCTTTTGAGGATTTTCCCTGTTTGTGAGTAATGTGATTTACAAAGATTACATTTGATGCCGGAATCCAAAAAGTTGTTTAGCTGTTGAAAAAAAGCTTATGTAGTTGTTCTCCAAGATTTATTGGTGAGCCAGCAGTAAACATCAAAGGGAGAGAGACTCAACTCCTTCATGTTGTTTTATTATTGAGCTGATGGTTTGTCATTTAGTACACTTAAATGTTGGACAGAGAGAGAGTGTGTGTGGTGAGGAGAAGAGAGGGGGTGGGTGGAAAAATCTGTGAGGCTTTAGTCTATTGACTTTATTTCAACTGATAATAGGAGGACTTCCTGGAGAACGGGGGAGAGGGAACGATTTTCTCAAAATAAACTCCAACTTTGTGGCTTTACTGGGACGTGAGCAATTGTTGTATAGCCCTTATAAATGTGAGGGAGGAAAAGAAAGACCTAATGTAGTTTTGTGTGTGGAAAGAGATGATCTACCTACAATTTCGATAGATATATTTCTCAGCAATATTTTTGATGGAGCGAACGAAAGCGTTTGTCTTTCCCATATTGTATTTCCCTTGGCTTTGGGCTCTTCTCCTCCATGAGTAGTTTTTTCGCTATGGGGTGGTGGATAGAGTTGTTTTGTCATAGAACGGGCGTAAAGAAATAATGGTATTGCCATTTAAGCCGTTGAAAGAACAGTATCTACTTTTTCCTGGCTCTCCTTTTGGGTTTCCTTC
The DNA here is from genome assembly GCA_009870185.1 of Pygmarrhopalites habei. Classification (NCBI taxonomy): domain Eukaryota; kingdom Metazoa; phylum Arthropoda; class Collembola; order Symphypleona; family Arrhopalitidae; genus Pygmarrhopalites; species Pygmarrhopalites habei. Next base: position 7,309 of record WJFB01001843.1, read on the forward strand.
AATCACACACACACCCTCTTTTCTGGTCGTTCTGTGATGGTTCATGCAAAAAAGTATGGGAGTTCAACTCCCATATGGAGGGGACGAGAAAGAAGCTCTCCTTTTTTTATTTAGACAAAAGTAATCGTATCATCTTATTCCCTGTGTGTGCTCCACACACACTGGGGGTAAGTGAAGGACGGAAGAAATAGAGTTGTTTCTCCGTGTATTGTGGCATTCCAAGGATTATATTTTGTGGGGAGTTTTTTTTGGGTGGGAAATGCCAAGAAGTGAATTCTTGCCGTATTATGGGAGGGGAAGGGAGTACCTTTTCCTTCTTTCCTGTGGGTTTTTGTAGACATTGCCCTGGTTGGTTGGTCTTTTGGTGAGAGAGGAAGAGAGAGAGGTGGATGGATGAGGAGGGAGTAGTTGGGTAAGTGTGTGTTTGTATTTACACGAGCATGCTATGCCGTGTCTCTTCTTTATTAGGTTTTTCATAGATGAAGCCAATCTAGATTCTCTCTGCCTCAACTGACGTTGTTCATTGATGTTGCGACGGAGCAAACAAAAATAGACTCAGTTGTTCTCCCCCTTCGTGTGTTTGGGTCGCACTAGCCAAAGACCATCTCTTTCTTTGATTGAATCTAGTAGCTAGCAGCACGATTCTTTTTTCCCCTTTTCTCTCTCTCTCTCTCTCTCTCTCTCTCTTGTACGACTTATTTGTATTTATTTAAGTGGTCAGCTATTTTCTTGTTTATTGGGAAACTCATTTCAACTTTGATTTGTCACGTCTTTGCTGAGTCTTTCACTTTCCTCTCTCCTTCCTTGATCTGCGCTCCTCTTTTTTCCCCTTCCCTGGTTTTTCTCCTTTTTTCATTTTATTTATTTACCTTCCTGCGATCTTGTATTTGACATTTTTGAGGTAATTTTCCCCTTGTCCTTTCTCCTTTAAAGTTACCTTTATCCTCGTCCTCTTTCTTCCTGGGAGTAATAGTGTGGTGTGTGTGGGGAATCATTTTGGTAGAATTGTCTTCTGTCTCTTTATTATTATGTAGCCGGATAAATATGAGGCCGAGTTATTAATAATATTCCCCTTTCCGTTACTGTCTGCTTAGCATCACAATGGAATTAGAAGGCTTTGAAGAATCAGAGGAGGGTTAAATTTGTTGTCACTATTCTAAATGAATTTTCACACGTAGGATGAGTGTGAGTCGTCCTCTTTTCTCTTTGTCTGAGTTTTGAGACTCAGTTTTTCCTCTTCTCCTGTTTTCCGAGAAAACAGAGAGTGGAGGGCAATAAAAAAGATGAATGCAAATTTATTTGGCCTACAGCTCTAGCCAAGTGACTGGTGACTCTCATTACTCTTGGTGTTGAAATGGGGAGTTGGTGTGTGAGAGACAGAGTGACGGAGTTTTGTCTGTTATCTCTTTACATGCGGTACATATGGATTTGAATTTAAAGAGATGTGTATGGGTGTAGGAAGTGGAGAGAGAGAGACCTGTCACCCTCCATATAGTGGAAGTCTATCTATGTCTATCTATAAAAAGGGGGGAGCAAGATAACGACTTCAAGATTCCACGTCTTTCCCTTTCCTGTGTTGTGTTGACACCATTAATCCACCCTGGTTTTAGCTGAGGTCATCGAGGTGAGATAAAGTCAGCGGCACAGACTAATAGTTGGGTTCAACTCCATCATGCCTACCAACAATCTCTCACTGTCGGAGTGGAGATTGTGCCCTCACTTTCTCTGATATTTCGGTCATTTTTCCTCGGAATTTTTTTTATTGGGGAGGGATTCTCATAAAAGAGGAGGACAGTGCAACACAGTGAAAGTGAAAATTACAGTGTCTCATTTGACTATAGAAAGTTTTTAAGTTTTCATGATATTTGAATACAATGTGGACTTTTGTGTGGGTGGGGGTTTCATTTTATGGATGCTGGTAAAGTGCATACATTATATAAACGTACAAAAATTTGGAGGGGGGACGGTTTGTAGACAACCTCATGGAAGTAAACATAAGTCTGTCTTGTTGGCTGAGTGTGTGGAATGGGAGGGTATGTACGTACTGGGAGCTACGGCGCCTCTTCCTTGTCGAGGGTTCAATGTGCTCCTTTCTTGGTGGAGGGTGTAAAGAAGGGATATAGGGAGGGGGAGTGTGTGCATGTGTATTATAAGGAAGGTACCCTAAATTATCAGGAATAGTTAATGCCCATTCTTCTTCTTAATTGTTCCTCAAGTAATATATCTGCACTGAAGAAGTTAATACGTTTTCTCGTGAATCTTCCTATTTCTATTCCAAGAGTGAATTCATGGGCCTGGTCTGAAGGAACAGACACACAGAATCTCAAAAGGAGGAAGCACACACAGAGAGCGAAAGGGAGAGGGAATGGAGAGACTGTAGATGTGAAAGGCAGACTCTTTTCTTTCTGGCTCGTTCATTCAATCTAATAACGATACATGTTCAGATATATAGTGCGTATGGGTGAAAACTCCTTTCCCTCGCTTTCTTTCCCCTACTTTCTCTCGCTTCTCAGAAATTTACATGAAGGGAAATATCTTGCTCGATACTGCTCACACACAGGCTATATATTCCACTGTATTTAGCTTGTAATTTTTACAGAGAGATTGTCACCCATTCAACATCTACTGTCCTCTCCTCTTCCCTATCCTACGCACAAAATCTTGTCTCCTATACATCTTCTTTTTTTACATGATCCTGTGTAAGGTAAGCCGGAGGAGGGGAAAATACCCAAATGCTCGCAAGCACTTTCGTTCTCATCTAAACTGGTTTAAAAATCAATGACACTCCCACTTTCTCCTTTCCCTTCTGAAATATTCCTTGGTGCTGGTTGGCTCTGGAATAGTCAGCTAAGCGCTTAATATGGTTCTTTCGATCCACTGATCTTCATCAAATGTCTTTTCTTTGCATCTTTCGTTTCGTGAAAAAGGCATCATTCATTTGATTTCTTCCAGTGATACGCACTCCACACGCACACAAAAGTTTTATAGGCTCCGCATGGAGATGAGAAGGATGGAAATGTAAAATGTAAATAAAGTCGTGTCATTATTTGTAACTGTGTGTGTGTGTGCTGGTTCCACATGTACGCGGAGGGGGAGAAAGATGGGAAAGTCGTCTTGATTTATTATTATGTAATAGTGGCCCCGCTCTCCCTCCTCTCCCTCTTTTTCTCTCTAATGAATGAATTGATTTACATTTCCCAGACTACTTCGACACACAGCGCATTATTTATAATGGAGGATTTTGGAGTATTTAATTTAATGGACGTGTCTCTCTTTTTTCGAAATTAAACTGGTTTTTTCCCTTGTGCCTCCGCTTCTGTGTTTGTGGAAGGGGGAGAGTGAGAATGAATTAAATATTTTTTTTCTCATTACCATTGGCTAAAGTGACAGAGAACAAATTGATTGTCAGTTTGCTAAGTTTTGTTGGATTGTGTTGTAATGTATGAAGAGGAAGTGTTGGGATACGGCGTTGATGGCTGAAGAAATGGAAATGGTTGAAAGGAGATATGAGAGAGAAAGTTGTGATTATAGAAGAGAGAGAGTGAAAGGGAGAGGAAACTTTGAGTGAATACACGGATACAGAGATAAAGTAAATGCTTTGATATCTCAGTGTAGTGTGTTTCCCCTTGAGAAAAGGCTTGGCTGGATGTATGAAAAGATTTGACTTTTTTCTCCTCCCCTCCTCCTCCTCCTACTCCTTTGTCTCTTTGATGATGAGGAAGAGATAATTATTTGTGACTGGCTGGAGAGGGATATGGGAGGAGAAGGAGAGAAAAAAATTGGCAAAGAAATAAGTTGGTCCCTCCCTGTCAAGGGAAAGAAAGGACACATTCTTGTCCACATGAGCAGTCTAATGTAATATGTAATGCACGTTTCGTTGTTGGAAAGGGAGCTAGGGAAGAGGAGGAGGAGGAAGGACACAAGAGAAGGAAGCAAAGTCTAGGATTGCATAAGACATCCATTCCCCTTTTCCTCTCTCTCTTTCTTGGTCGTAATCGTAAAGATCCCGCTCCACCAACCAAAAATCCATTGAAATGAGTAAAGAAAGGGGAGAGAGCCCGGCTATTTTCTCTCCCTCTCTCTAAGTAGTGAGGAGTCGGTCTTTTACTGTCGTGACTCTCTCCTTCCTCCCTGCTTTACTTATTCTGGCGACTCGGAGCTTCTCTGTGCATGTCTCTTGTACTGCTTGCTTGGATTCAAACAGCCGTTTGTTCCTTGTTCATTTTATTATAAAATGTTCATGTGGCGGCCAAGAATTTCTTTGAAATAACGTCCTTCTGAAATTTCCGGTTTCAGTATTATGACTTCTGTGTAGTGTGTGTAGAGTACATGGAGTGGATGACTGGAGAATGTGGTCATGTGGTTGAAGGGAGCTCAAAATACAAAAATTGAGTGTGTGGCCATGAGGGACATAATGTGGAGTCTTGTGTTGGCCTGACTTGTTCTTTATGTGGATGAGGGGAGGGGGAAAAGCTTTTGCATCTTTTGAGTGAGTGAGATGAGGGAAATAGGATGCAGTGGACGAGAACCACACAAAGATGAAGACCCCCGGCCATCACGGAGATTATTGCAGGATGCTCACCATCCCATCCATAGATAGATAGGGGCAGATGAGACAGTCCAGAAAATCCCTTTCCTCTTTTTTCTTTTTAATAAACCAGAACCCTGTTAAGCTCCTGGTCAAGGGATTCTAGAGTGGACTGTCGTTCCCCTCCAACCAATTACCCGGTGCCCCAAAATTACATACATTAGACTTGAAGGTGGACATGAAGTTTTGTGTTTTTTTGCGAGTGTAATATCACCTTGGAATTAATTGTAATCCCCCTACAAAGATTTACAATGCTCATTTATTGTGAGGGGGAAAGAGGGTCAGGTGAAATGGAGGTTGATGATCTGATCTGACTGTATTGCTTACCTCTGCTCTGGTGTAGTATACGTAGTCGTCCCATATTTTTAAACATGGCAGCCTTTTCATTAGTTTCCTTTGAATTGTGGGTGTGCAAGAGGAAGGAGAAATCTGGGCTGTCGTAATTTTTTCTGCTCTTGTCTCAACTCTGGCCGAGTTTTCTTTTTCCCTTCAAAGTTGGAGAGTCTTTTTTCTCTCTCGCTTTCTGTTTGGTTGGATTCAGAGATCATGACTTAACAAGGTTGGAACTGGGAGGCGAAACAAAAAAATTTTTTTGTTGAATAGATAGATTTGATGCTGCTTTCAGACTTGCCGAGGGAAGGTGATTTCAAAAGAATTTTCTTGTGGTTGATGGTCTTCAGAGGGCATGGAGAGAAGGAGAAAGGCAGGGAAAGTTGGTGATGACAAATGGGTACGCTTATGTGAAAGTGATAAAACGAAAAGAAGTTGGAGTGATGTGTAATGTTTCTTCTAATGATGCCTTGACACACCCAGGCAGGGACTGTATAGCAGTGTATAGAGGCTTGACTAAGGGAGGAAACTATCCTATTCAATGTAGTTGGATGACGAGCCACAAATACCTCCTCCTCTCCAACGTTTTTCTTGTCTGCCTTGTACTGTGGAGCTCCTCACGGCCTACCTTTCTCTCTGTCTCTCCCAAACATGTAACGTGATTAATGAATGTAAAGGCCTCGTCTTCTTCTCCTTTCCTCTTTCTCCTCATTTGCTCCCTCTCCCTGTAAATCGGATATGAGAATGAGGGTTATAAGTAGGTCTTTCCTTAGATTATCTATCTCATCCAATGTCCGTCTGGATTCACTTCCACCATTCCTACATATACGCAGACATTCTTATATGTATGTGTGTGCTCTATTTTCTTAAATCTCTCTCCCCTCCTCCCTCCGTCTCTCCATAATTCTTATCGTAGTGTGTGCTTTCTCGGGAGCTGCCTTAATGGATCCTTGTAGCATCCTTGTGCCCAAGGCAACGTCCCTATTTATCAAACTTGGTCCTCTTCCTCTCGACTAGACGCCTCCATCCTACACACACACACACACAAATGTTGTCCTGGGCCTCCTACTTCTGTGTGGGAAAGCTGTGGGTCTTCTAACTGTGTGATGGAAACCTTGTGGATGGAGTGAGAGTTCCATCCTTCGGACTGCACAAAGTCAGAGTCACATGTCGAGGTTTTTGATGTGCGTCATATTGTGATGGAGAGTTGCACCAATCCGAGGGATATTCCATCTCCATCTCTTATTGAATTCAATGGGAGGGGAAAGAGTTGGTGAAGATGGTTTATTTACACAGAGACTGACTTACCTTTTGATGATAAGCGTGCCAAGACTCGAGAATCTGATCCAAGGCCAAAATCCTTAGAAAGAGAGAGTGAGGTGGAATGTGTAGACAGAGGGTGTAATAGTGTGGGTAATCTACTACTTTCCAAACCTTTCACCTCTATCCCTCATCATCCTCACTTAAGCATGTAATGTATCTTTGAGTCTAGATCCTTTCCAAAATGATTTTGAGGTAGGCACGAGTCCGAGGCTCACTTGCACTTGTGGTCTCGTCTCGTTTATTTTCTCCGAGTGTGTAAAATTATTGTGGTAATATTTCAAGTGATTGTACATGCGAGGAGCATAAGCTATTTAAAATGGAAATTTGAATTTGAGTGTATTTTGGGATGATGGACTCGCCTCTACTATATTGTCATGGCAGGGGAGGGACTAAATCATTTTAATGTCAGTTTTAAATTTGAGTCCTAGTCCCCAGTGTCCATGTAACACACACTGAGCGGGGAGTGTGAATGGTGAAGTGTGTTCAACTACCCTATAATAATAATATAATAAAATCACTTGCTCTGGACCAGAGTTGACGGGGGGAGCTGGCTATTCTTTATATTTGATATTATTGCTAATAGCTTTGGCTCTGTCCATGGAAATATGACCCTTAAACTTTGTTGCAGAATTGCACTGTAAAAAACCCAGGACAACCCACCCACCCTTTTGTCCTATCTATTGTGCCGTTGCCGTCTATCTATGGGCCGTTTAAACGTTGTTCTCTCATCCAGATGGTTGGTCGAGTACATGTAGATCCTCCTCACATCCTAGTTGGCTTTGTCGTTCCAGCGAGAAAAGAGTTGTTCTTCTTCATCATATTAGATACAAGGGGTCGTTAGAAGACAAAGTAATTTCAATCTCGAATGTTTTAGCTCCGTCTCCCCCAGAACTTTTTTCCCTCTCTCTTTTTTACAAGTGTACAAAGAAATTTTGTATCAACTGAGAGTGAAGCACATTCACACAGGGCAGGGATGTACTTGCCATTTGTATAGTGGCTGCCAGGAAGCTGTGGGTTGTCTCAAATCTTTGTCATCTTAAAATAAAAAAGGGCCGCACACACTCACTCACCATTCTCTCTTCTGAATGCAATCCACTTTATGTAGAATTTTCTTTTTTATCTTTTGCTTCCTCTCCCTCTCTTCTTGGCGTCCTCACAACTCACTAACATTTGCCTTACAATAAAAATATAGAGTGTGCTCTGCTTCCTCTCGTAACAAGGGGACGAGTCTTCTAGAAGGATATACGCTCACAAGCACAAAGTTGAAAATATGCTTCTTCTTATGGCCTTTCTACGTATTTTTACTCTTGCTGCGAGTTGTATTTATTTTTTTGGTTGAATGTACATTTATGCTATAGTTCCTTCATTAATGACTGAATTCCCCTTACCTCGTCCTTACAAAACTTAATACGAGAGAGGTCATTCACTTGAAATTTATGTGTCCGCGTCAACGCCGTGATATTGAAGTAATTTTTTGGGTTCTTTTTTGTCTTTACAGATCTTTCCAGACTACTACCACTTTGTGCACAGAAAAGTTGCCAAAAGATCCATCGAGCCCTGTCATGAGTATCATGAGAGACTGTCGTCAGAACCTGAGGTAACCTTAATGAGGATCCATATTAATCTTTTACAAAGTTTTTTATTTTATTCTTGTATAGTTTATTTTTGATGGTTAGACTGATAAACAGGACTTATTTTTAAAATCGAGTCATTTTGTCAACTAGACCAATTATGTTTTTAGGCAGTCTGCCCGTCTCCTCTCTTTTTCTAAGATGTACAGATAAATATTTGCTCCATTTTAGTCAGAGATTTTTAGTTTGTGCGTTTATTTATTTATATTTTTATTACTGGCGGACATGTGGGATTTTGTGACTTTGTCGTTGTTGGATGTACCGTATTCATTAGTCAAGTATTTCTGTATGACACTCTGGTCATGATGATGATATTATTATTGAAATAATTAAGATGGTGTGTCGCCTGGAGATCAAGTTGAAAGCTTTGAGGCTAAATCTTAGAGTTGATACAATGATTCGAATTTCTTTCTCGCTTCTTCATGAAACAATGACATCGGTTCAGTTTAATTGGATAGTGGAAAGTGAAGGATGGGGAGTGCAGAGTGTGTGTTGACTGGTGTGTGGGAGTGCGTGTGTATGAGTGTGTGTTGTGAAGAGTGAAGTTGGCGGCGGGTATGACAGATCGTGTTATTAGAGGAGAAAGAAAATTTAATCTTGACTTATAATGATGGTGCTTGGAGTCAGAGGAGAGAAGCGTGTGTAAACGACAGTCATAAAATGTCAAATGAAGCCCTTTTCTCTCTCCCTATAGTTCCTTGAAGGTTCTCCCTCCCACCAGCCAGAAGAATGGCATGTCTTTAGTCTCTGTAAGTAGCTCAGTTATATTAATGTAGGTCTCGCACCCTCACCCGCCCTCCTCTATCTTCCTCTGTCTCCGAAGTGGGCCTCCATATTACATCTTCCCCCGTCCATCCCCCCACAGCCTTGTAATAATGTTATTGTAGGGGGAGGAGGTCCAATTCATCCTTACAGATAATCTCACATCTCAGTTGAATCATCCAAATTCTTTAATTGCTCCACAGGAATGAATCCTCTTCTTATTAATCTATTAATTCTTTGGGCTGTCCCTCCAGACATTCCAGAATGAGGGCATGTAAACGAGACTGTGTACCCTTTCAAAAGAGTCCTCTCCCCATCTGCCTGAGTGTAGTGTGATGGAAAGAGAAAGTGTCTGGAGAAAATATGGAAAAGGAAAACTAATAACAAGGATCGTTAGATCGTTTGGGTGTGTGTGTTATCTTAATCTTCATCGGATGTAAGGAAGGAAAATTTCTATTTGAGCAAAAGTATGGCTGGAGGTTGTTCATCGGATGAGAAAATTCTTTTTTCCCCTCCTCCTAATCTTCAGGTTAAGGCTTGATTGAGCCTCCATGCTCTACACACTCAGGGATGGTGTGCAGGAGATCCTGTGCTGCGGTACTCAGTTTCCTGGCTCTTGTTATTTTCCTCTGAAATAAATATATGCATATTGTTAGCTTTGTGGATTGGAAATAAAGTAGGGAGAAATGGGTTATAGGTGAGTGAGTGAGGAAAATTTTCTTTGGGTTACCCTAAACTCTCTGTCTCTCTCCCCTTCCTACGCGAACGTGTATGTATGCATGCATCAAGATTAAATGAGATGCATTGGCGTAAAACCGCATTGCAACGTTGAGCCCTTTGTGAGACTCTCTCTCTCTCTCTCTCTCGTCAGTTTGTTCAAAAAATGTGGCTGGTGTGTGTACGGAGGGGGAGGTAGGATAGATTGAGACAATAAAAGGAGGGAAAAGGCATGGAGAAAGTGCAAGTATAGATATATTCTACCGAGATCATAGGATGCTCCGTATGGTTCAAACTATATACTTTCACCCACACACACATGCAGTATTGATATCAAAGGAAACAAATAGGGCTTCATTTCACCAACTAAAGTGATGAATAATCGACAGAACAAAGGCTTTCTTTTTTCCCCTTGTTCGCTTCCACATTGTCATTCCAAGTCTTTTCAATATCCCTATCCACTTTCATCCATTCTCCTCTTTCTCCGTTTAGAAGGATCCAATTCAAGAGGAAATTTGCACAGATCACCTCAAACACATTCATCTTCCCCCTTCCTCTCTAAAAGGGAATTTAGTCTCCATCCATATCTAGTTGCAATTAATTTTCGCAATTTCCTAGAATACAGCCGCCGCACATGTTTTTTTGCATTATTTGATGGTGGTTCCGATTTGAAGGAGGATGGGGAAGAATGAAAATGGGGGGATTAGAGGGAGTTGAGAAAGGAGGGAATGCTGGGTTTTTGTATTCAGAATGTGAATAAACTGACCACGTTGAATTGAGTCAGACTTTGATTCTTTTGTGGGTCACTCAAAATGCCCGTATTTGCTTTGTGGTTTGTGAGGTTGGGTTATCTTGTTGGGGAATGGATTTGTGGAGGAAATCAGTTGTCTTGGCCTGCATAGCTTTCACCCTAGTCTGCACAGCGGTCGATGATGTGGCTGGAGAGTGAGGGGACTACAAGTTGATCGTACGTAGCTCGCACGATGCTGGTCAAATCTGTTTGCGGTTTCTCCTGTTAATGTTGCACATGTAGCTGTGGGAGGAGAGGGGATTTCTTTTTTAGCGGATTTCATTTGTGACCTCGATAAATAGTTCCAGAAATTGAGGGGGTTTGTTATGTGTGGATGACTGCGGTTCAGTCCATTGTGTTGATGAGAGAGAAAACTGTCGTTGTGTGAATTAGTGCAAATATGGAGCTTAAGAGAGAGAGAGAGAGAGAGAGAGAGAGATGGGTATTATTTCGAATGGTTAACTCCAACTTTGGACTGTGGTACATTTCTCCACTCACATTTTATGGAAATGTGAGTGGAGGGAGGAGGGAGTGAGTTTAATTAAGGGAGCTGTCATTTGTGTAATCTGTGGGGTATCCTATTAAACAGTTGAATGAGCTCGAAATGTCATTCGCACCTTCTCTCTCTCTCTCATGACTATCCTATTGCGTATTATTATTTTACAAAGTGTGTCTTTCTGTCTGGTTTCTACAGGTGAGATGGCATCAGCAGCAAAAGGTCAAGAGAAGAACAAAACGTGATTTTCTACAACTCTCAGCGAACAAGCAGGAGAGTAAGTTTCAAGTTCCGCTCGGCGGGGGCCGAGGTCGTACTGTGAAAAGGTCTAGAGTCGTCACATTCAATGATCCCCGATGGCCCGCCATGTGGTACTTGGTGAGTCTCAAATTTAATTATCCGTATTATCCCGGCGTGTACGTACCGATGAACGGAGGGAGAACGCCTCCGTTTCAATTCCAACTCTGATGTCGTGGTCCAGGGAACAACCGGGAGTTGAAGAGGAAGTTGTTGAGGTGGATGAAATGATGATGGTTAACCCCCTCCCTCCCCACTCACACACCATGTGTGGTTTAATTTCCTCCCTGACATTTATAACAATAATAATTTGAAATTAGATTAAACCCCTCGCATTTCAATTTGGGCGGAGAGATGGAAGGTTTTGGGGAAAAATGGACTGGAATAAATTTAATTGTTTTTAAATGCTGATGATAGGAACATATGAGTTTTGTAGGGAGAAGGAAGGTCTGTCCCAGGACACACAATATGCTAATGAAATTGAGTTGGTCAGAATGTCGTGGGATGTTTTTTAATTGTGAGGGAACGTCTTGGAGGAGATATGATGAAAAAGTGGAGATACACTCTGTCGACTGGAGCCCTTTATTATTCCAGACAAGATTTTGTCTAATTTTTTCTACCCCGACTTGTAATGACTTTTGTAAAGGAGGTTACAGTTGACATAACCAAGAAAGCTGGTCCATGCTGAGCTGTGACTCTCCAGTTTTGTTATATGGATAGCGAGTGTGTGTGTGTGTGCCTCACGTGCGTCGGAACTGATAGTGAAAAGATGCAATCATCTGAGTTTGGGGGAGGAGGAGGAGGATGGAGGGAGGGAGAATTGTGAACTGTGATTGTGGATGAAAAGCGAAGCTTGTAAGGATTCCAACGATGTTCTCACTAGACTCTCCACCTCCTGAGGAGTCAGACTGTGTGTGCTTTTGTGGATGGGAATAGGGAGGAGAGAGGGGCGATAAGAGCTACTTTATGACATCTTGTTGGAAGAGTAAAAGTTCTGGGGTTGCATTTAAAGTCCTAACCTCACTCTCCCCCTCCCCTCTCGTCTCTTTTCTAATTCTTATGCATGGTGTGCAATGATTATTGATTGGATACTGTCTTGCAGAAGGAACAATTCTTAGTATTCTCTCCGCCATCCACCTCTCTCTCTCTCTCTCCGTGTATAGTGAAGCCGCCGCTTTCAGGGAGAAAGAATATTTTTTTTGGGGCACACTTTTGCATATTTCCTCCTGACTGTCACCCGCACCCGAACAATTGCCTCCTTCAGCCCACTCTGCGCCTTTCCTTCTCCTCTTCTGTAGCAGAAGGTATGGAGTGCAAAGTGAAAAGGATAGTAGTAATCATGGAATTCTCCCTTTTAAACAGAGAAAAGGGAGAACGTCTAGAGGAATTGCGAACATGGGTTTTTGTATCCTATAATCCATAAACTTGTTGTTTCTCCATCCATTCATTCATTGTGTTTTGAGGACGACAATATCATTTTCCTCTTTTTTTGGGAGGAGGTTGTGATTCTCCAGAGAAATGTTTTCCACGCCATTTTCCTCAGGCATCCAGATCAATGTTGTATAAAAAATTTTTGTTTCTTCCCTTCTTCTTTTTTACTAGTTTTGGCTTGAAAACTGAAATGCAAGGAAGTACTAAAGAGTGGAATTTTCATGCCTTTTGACTTTTGACCAGTTTTCTTTCATGTGTACAACAAGAGAGATATACGATGGAGGAGGAGGTTTTCGTATTATAGTTTGAGTTGGCTGTTCTGGAAGACAGCCGACTCTCTCTCTCTGTCCTCATTTTAGGACTTTTCGTCTTGGCATCCAACTCTTCGGAACTGCCAATGCAATGCCCTGGCCGTGCATAGTCCTTTCTCTCTCCTCGTCTTATATGAAGGTAGTGTGAGAGTCTGTCTGCTCTCCTCTCTCTCTTTGGGGATAGGAGGAGGAGGAAGAGGACATGAAATGTCTTGTGAGCTTGCTTGCATGCATATGTTGAAATTGTGAAGGAATGAGGGTGGCCGGGTAGCAAAGTCTCTCTCTCTCGGTGCTTCGGGTTTGTTGGTCGGTTGAGGTGGTTCGTGAGTTGACTGGCTGGCTATAGCACGGCCTCTCTCTCTTCCATTTCTATTACACCATGTGCCCGTGCGGAACTGCCTTAAACGTAATGTATAGTTCTTGGGGGCTCGTATTTTTATGGGATGCCGGAAAGGGTTTCAGGAAACATTGGAATTTGTGTAATTTAATTTATGAAAAGTTGCAATAGCAACAACGGAAGGATATGGACACACATGGTCTTCTCTCTCTCTCTCTCTCTCCGTTTTTGGAAGGGTCTTTTGGAGTGAATACACATATTTTTTTACGCTTACACCTCCCACCACCACCTCATCATGGTATTAAGGGAAATGGGTGAGCATAAATCGATACATTTTGAGGAGGTGGATCGCGATGGGGACAAGCTGTGCACTCTGGTCTCTCTTGTCCATGTTCACTTTCTTTTTTTTGTACACACAAAGAGATGTGAGATAGGGAATGCAAAGGGAAAGGGCTTGTCGCCCGGAATTCAAAATGTGGACCCAAACCTGTCTAAATACAAAAACTCGGCGGTGTCTCTCTGTCCTACACTCTTTTTCTAGAGTGTCTGTCCAAGGAAATAGATTCAAATTCCAAGCAGACACAACTTTAACATGAAATGAGTGAGGAGGGATTAATGCGTGTGGAAAGAACGTCTCCGGCCAACATGACCTCAAGTCTCTTTGCCAGCAACAACATTCCGTGGAAGGACGTTGCTTTTGGAATTTTATTTAAAAAATTGGACTGACGGCTCCTCGGTTTCGTGACTTTTGACGAACGAAGGGGAAATGAATGTTGGGAATCGTTTGATGTTTTTCTTTATCCGGTTAAAGATTTTTCCAGAGTTTTTTTGTAGAAGAGAAGTGTAAAATAGGAAGAGTGAAGAGAATGGGGAAAAGTACGAGTTTATTATATTCGATTTGAGATTAAATGGATGTTAGTTGAAACTGTTGAGGGGGAGGGGGGAAAGTTGAAAATTGTTAGTTGGGACAAGAACAGGGGACAGAAGAGTTGGAGAGGAGGATGAGAGAAATTGGTATTTGTGTGATGGTCAAATGGGTTTTAACACACACACACATAGATACATCCACCTCTGAAGCGATAAGAGAAAGGAAGGGAAAGCAAATTAAAAGACAAAATGAGACTGGATTCTTGTTCCATTCAATCGAAAATAGCGAGTTGGTGGAAAAGTTTTTTCTTCTTGGTTTTGTGTGTGTGTGTGTGTGTGTGTGTGTGTGTGTGTGTAGAGTTTTCCTCAAGTTTGGAGGCGGCTGAATTGAAGTTGGAAGAGAAAATGACATGAATTCTTACGCGTTGGCTTTTATTCCGTGGTTACTTGTACTACATACGATGACTGCCATGACGATTCTGAAGAACACCACGGATGACCTAATAGTTGTGAGGTCCCCCCCCCTCTCTCTGTCCGTCTTTTTTTCTCCCCTTGTTTCTTTCTCACTCTACCATGGTACTTTGGTTTTAGTTAAGGCTGGAAAAGTCTTTGGAGGAAATCGTTACGGGTAGTTGTCACGCTATGTCTTGTCTCTGCTGTGGGATGTGGGTGTGTATGTACATACAATTGGATTCTCAATAGCCGTCATCTGCAAAAAGTTGAAAGTTTTCCGAGAGTGTGGCTAAGAGAGGCACGCTAAGGTACGAAAGAGAGAATAAAAGAGAATGATGATCGTCTGGCCCATTGTGGCTACGGCTTGTGGTGTAATTCCCCACTTTTTTGGATATTTTTCCTTACATATTAATCTGCCCCTCTTCCAGTGTGAGGGCCGAAGGGGAGAGAATAATAATAAAAACAAGGGAGAAAGGGCTCATATAATTGCCTACTGGATGTGTCTACCCATCCTCCCGTCATATTTTTTGAGGAATTTCTCCCTCTCTCTCTCTTTCTATGTAGCAGAAAATGTGAGTGGAAAGTGGAACACACGGTGAAAGGGAAGGAAAGTATGTAAGGATGAAAAATAGAGGACGATTATTATTTTGTAGAGAAAAAAGTCTGAGGAATGCATAGTTTCTGAGGGAGAGGGAGTTGAAGTTGGGGGCTGGGAGGCGACTGGTACAACTCGACTGTCACTTTGATTGCTCGTCCAAGTTGGATGATGAATATGAATGCTATTTCAGCTCATGACTGAATACTGTCGGCGAGGCAGGAGGGAGGCACACACACAAGGCACTGCTGTACTGACTGTCGACTACTGAGTTCCTCTCCGCCTTATAAAGATGTGAACAAGGAGATTTTGTTCTAGGATACTTTACTTGCTATTCTACGCCAGGATAATAAGTAGAGTAGAGAGAGAGACAGGGCAAGAGAGCAGCGCAGCGTAAGAATTTTTGTTATAAAGATGAAAGCTTGTGCTCCTAGGGTTGCTCCTACCAAAACTCACTGCTTTCTCTCCATTTCTTTTCTCTTTCTGTGTTTTTTTCCGAGCCTCTTCTTCTTCGTCTAGTCTTTCACTTACATGTGCCGTCGTCGTTCATGTAGAAAAGGAAAATGTTTTTCAAGCAAACGCACCCAATTCTGCCTTTTCCTCCTCTTCTCGGTGGATGTGTGTGTGTAATGCGAATAAAAGCTCCCGTTTCCCTGCTCTGCTTTCCAAAAATAGGAGGGGAGGTAGGGAAAGAATAGTGATATTTCATGTTTCAAATGTCGGATTTTGTGCAATTAGAAAGCTCAAGATTATAAATCGTGTTTATGCGTATCATTGTACAAAGACCTTTGTTACCGTCCCTCCCCCTCCCCTCTGTAGCTCTCTGCTTTCATGTACAGGAGAACTTTAACTCCCGTACATGTTTTCCCAGTTGGGTTCTTGATTGTTAATATAGTTGTGAGAGGATGTCAGGTCAGAGTCAGCTCACTGACATTGAATTATGTCAATTTATTTTTTTAATCAACAATCAAATGCCAATGACGGCCAAAAAAAGTCCTTGGTCGTCATAGCGTGAGCTGAGTGACAACAACGTTGTAATTTAAATGGTAGTTATTGTTCGTGGGTTGGTTATTATTAACTCTTTATTAACGTGTTATGTAGGTTGGTGAACTTGAGGGGGGGAGGAACCTGGGTTTGTCTGAATGATGCGTATTAATTTAAGAGATTAGTTGTTTTCGTTTGGGGGAGTGCAGTGGAGCATGGATTAATTTGTGCCATTATATGTTCGTCAGGAGTAAGTGTAGCATGGGTTGGGGGGACTAAATTAGCTGGGATTTACCCCTCATCATATATCAAGCGAGTATTGATTCTCCAGTCACCATTTACAAAAAGAAATTCTCCCTCCCCTCGTCTTATATTTGGGGATTCCTGGAGGGAGGGGAAAACGAAGGTTTTCGTGTGTAGGATGGGATGGTGCATACTAAATACATAATGCATGGGTTTGGAAAGTAACTTGTTCGTGGATATTGTGAGGACATGAGAAGAGAGAAGGGGGGGGGGGGGGAGAAAGTATAGAAAGCAATTGGCACTTTCACAATGTCAATCAGGGGTATTCACTTGAGACTTTGATGTTTTTCTAAAGAGTTGCTCGTGCTCTTCGGGTTGTGTGTGAGTGTGTGGAGACAGCTTAATCTCTAGTGGGAAGGAGGCCGTCGTGGAGGTAATTGTCTTGTGTGCCCGGCGTCCATTGCGTGTCCATTGACCAAAAGTGTTTTTTTTTCTTTTTGTCTCGTCTATTTTTTCCCCTATTCTATCACCCGAATTTTTTTCTCCCTGGAATTCCGCGTCCATGTTGTTTGCGGGTGGAGATGTAGGGCTGGCCCCGAGTTTCCATGTAATGTTTGTTGTTGTGCGAGATATTGACGTGTTTTCTAAATAAGTATACATAAGGTGTTTTTTCTGACGATAAGAGAAATGGCCACTCGTGAACTTGTTGAGGAGAGAGACAAGGCGAGGGAGAGAGTCTATTTATAAGAGCTTTTTGAAAGGGGAAAGAATGAAAGTCTTCACATGAAGATGATGATGGTGTGTGTGCTTTGCTAATGGGCGATCAAGATGCGTCCCTGTCCGCGTCTTCCTGCTTTTAAGCCCTTCTTCCCGCAGACGGAAAAAGGAGAAGGTCAAACTCTGTCACTCATCTGTTTAGCTATTCAACCATGGAGACAACCATTAGAGACATTAGACAGAGTGGGACCATATGCAGTCACACTGTGTACTCACAGCAAAACATGTAGAAGACGGTATTGGTGGCAAAGTTGTTGTACTAACAGTACAGTAGTTATTTTCCCTTTCTATTTTCCTTATTTGGATTTTCAGCATTTGACTTGGGGAGGGGGATGAGATATTAGAAAAACTTATTTTCCTCCACTCTCCATTTGTTTCTCCAAATTGCTCACCTACATTAACCCTGGGCAGAGAGAGGCTTTTACGTGGTTTTCCGTCTTCCTCTTGTGTGCGTGTGTGTGTGTGTGAGGGAAGGGAGGGGCGGGCGTACTTGTTGTTTTCTTTCTTTTTGTAGAGTTGTACTTTATTTACAAGCTTTGGTCGGGCTGATGGTGGTCCTCTTAAGAGCGAGACTAATGAAACCCTTAGTAGTATATAATGTGGGTAATGTACGTGGCTGACTTAGTCCTAAATACATGGGATCCCCATCAATCCAGACACGCGGATGGGAGTACGTGCTGCTGCATTGGTTTTTCTTTCTCGTTCGCATTTGTGGGTGATCCCTCCTCCCTTTTTTCTTCTCTGAAAAGAAAAGCCTAGCACAACAAAGTTTTTATTTATTTTTACATTTACGAAGAACGGAGGGGGAGCACTTAGGAATTTCAATGCGAGATCACTGTACACTTCTTAATATTCGTCTAGTTCACTGTCTGCGTATGAGGGAATTATTTAATATTCGAATGTGGATAATGGTGCGGATCATGGGAGTGAAGGATGTAAAAATATTTTTGAGATAATAGAGACCAGCGGCGATTCGTTTGTGTGAAATTTATAAAATGAGAGGAGGAAGAGGGAAGAGTTTAGATGGGAGTTGGAATTGAGGAAATAAACATGTTTGCAAGGCTGCACTCAATTTTGGCGAGGATGGGGGGGGGGGGGGGGAAA
>WJFB01001844.1:0-25342 GCA_009870185.1 Pygmarrhopalites habei
CTGTAAACTGTAGTTAAACGTTCTTACTATATTTTTTTTGATACCAATAACAAAATGTTTAATTTAATTCATTATTAAACTAATCATGCAAAGAAGTTTTTCATGAAATAAAATATCGTACTAAGAGTATACAACTTGAAGAATATCAGGACATTGTCATGTGTTTTATTTGTGCCTTCATTACCTGTGCAGCAGCAGCATAATATTTACAAATGCTATCATTGTTCAGTTCAATGGATCAGTAGGGTAGCCTTATATGAAATGTCAACAAAGTAATCTGTGCCAGATGACTTCATTGATTATAATTTTATAACACAATAGGATTTGCCAAGTGAATCGACAGAGAGGTGTAACACAAACCTTTCGTACTTTACTATCTATTTGTCTTAAATTAGAAGCCTGTCCTTGTTGTTGAGATAAGGCTCAAAGTTGACAATCCAGTGTATCCTGATTATTATGCTATTAGACAAACACAAATCAAGTTTGATGTCATTTCCTCTCCTGTCTTGTAATAGATTATGCAAAGGATTTTTTCCAAAAGTTTTACCCTGCACTGTCAGTACTATGCATTTTTTTCTTTGTTGATGATTCATAGTCGGAACGTTAAAACAAAGTTTTACAGTGTCCCATCCCTGCCTTAGTCTTATGTGGTGGCTTAGTTCAAAGATTGTAGTTTGCCATTAAGAAATTGTGTGAAAAATGGAAGATCATGACGAAGAAAACCGTCAACTTCCTCAACAAACAAATCAAATTAATCTAGCTGATGAGGTTTTGACATCCATTCACAAAAGGGAGAGCAGTATGGACAATCAATTTGTGGAACCTTCGGCGTTTGGATTTGACAATGATGTGATTTTACAAGAGCCCGTTATTGTGAGTAACTAGTATTTAATTCAATTTTTGATTTTAATTATTAAAGCGCTAACTACCAAGACATTCTCTGTGTTGGTTAATTTCTGCTCCCTAATTTACAAAGAAAAATGCTTTTTCTGTCAAAATTATACTGAACCTCAGAGTTCTTTTGTTTGACATGAGCCCACACATCTTGCCCCTTCAGGCTAGTTTTAAATTGAAAGTTTTAACAAGACATTTAAATGTAGAAATTCCTAATGTTGCTCTCTTAAATGCCGGTACTGAAAGTACTTTAAGTAGTTTCACCGTGGAACGCATTAATTTGAAAGAATAAACTTCAAGTCAAGTTGCTTGACTTTTTTTATTTGTAGTCGAATAATATTGACATTTAAACAACCTGTTGTTAATTTATGTAAATGCTAAATCGAACAAAGTGAAAATGGTGAAAGTTGTAATTTAACTAAGGTGATGTCAACTTGTGTTAACTGCAAGTGGAGAATACCTGTAAAATTAAACTCGTGATGAATGCAACAGGTTGTTGTCGTTATCGTCGTCGTCGTTCTTACAATTTGGCAGATTTACTGGAGCTACAGGTTCTTAATATAAAAGCAATAATATGTAAGTAGGCATGTTTCTGAAAAAACTTGCATAATTCAATGAAGTCAGTTATATTGTGTGTGAAATGTAAAATCAATTGATTTTTTGTGAAAAGTATGTGTCTCATCATTAAGCTCTGAGTAATTGATTCACTTTACTATTTCATAGGTACTTGTAGCCTATACGATTGACATCTTAATGATGATTTGTTTTTCCTTGAGTAGAGTACATATTATTCACTTTTTCTTGATAGAGGTTGATAGAATAGATAAACTCTGTGTGTGACAAGTGACAGGCGATTGACTTGTGTATGTCCAATTAGTTTCTTTTTAGATACACAGTGAGTCTGTGTGATGGGCTACACTACAAAAAACCATTTTGCCAAAAGGACACAAATCAAATTTAACTTATTTAACTGATCGACTGTAATGTACACATTTGAAATGCAGGAAGTCAGGACCAGGTCCCAATTTAACTAAACATTCATCACCCCTTTATGAAGCTTTACATCCTACGGTACGTGTGTGTGTGTGTCTATGTGAAAGTTGCTGTATGAGATTACGAACTGTTAAATAGGAATTAAAATTTGGTTTAAAAGGAAAGAAGACAACGTTTGTGTGGTTGTCAGAAAAAATTATTAAAGACATGTGACTGATATAAAGTATAAATGTCAATGCTACCACCTTTAGCAAGTAAATAACACAAAAAAAGAATTTAATAGCCAAGTGGTAACCGGCTGTCTCTTCCTTTGTGTCAGAACAAGAAAAATCAAAATCAGACTATGAAATTTGCATACTTAAAACTTGAAACTCTTTTGCTCAACTAAATATCATTTTAATATGTAGTCGCTTCTCTGCAATGTTGCCAATTAAAGTTTTATTTTCACTCAGTATATATATGTGTGAGAGGGGTTTCTCTTTGATAAAAAAACAAAGATGAAACAGATGTACTCTGTTACATTTATGATTTATATAGCACAAACATTCACACAATACTAAATACTACTCTATTTGATTTCATACACATTTTTTTAAAACTCTGTCATTGTGACTGTTGTAAAAGAATTTGGACACTATACAGCATGTGGTAATCCAATAAGATTTTTTTACATCTACAGCTATATTATGGGCGTTTTACATTGAGGCTCAAATTACTAGCCTATTATACCAATTGAGACTATTTTCTAACAAATTCAGCAGCAATACGCCTTCAGTCATTCAAAAGTAGACCTCACCATCACTAACAGAATTATTAACTAGAGAGAAAAGTAAATACATTATTTGTGTACAAAAATAATTATCACATTTATTAAAAGTAATTGTGTGGTGAATCCATTTTGACATAAACAATATTACCACTTGACAGTGTCAAATAAGTGCCAAGTCCTGTTTTAATTTCCTCATCAGGGTTCTTTTTACATTCATGACAAAAGGACGTTACTAACAACCATACAGAAAAGTGATGACTACATTATTAGAAGATCATGCCCACTGCCGTAAATGACTGGGTAGAGATGTAAGGACTGGAGAAGAAAGACTGAGAAAAAAAAGTCAAAGTGAAATTGAGATTAGTGAAAAATGCCAAGTATTTTTAAGGGATCGAAAAAAAAGAAAGTGAAAAGTAAAAAACATACTAGTTCAACTTCATCCGTACGATCATCACACCATGGTCATCATTATCGAAGAAGGAGGGTATGTTAAAAATGAGTATCATTCGGCCTTTAATATTGTAAGAAGTGGAGGAGGAGAAGAAATCTTGAGGGCTCCGTATACTATTTATATGGGAATTATATACATGTATAATGCAGTTATTCTCATTACTCTTGTAGCTAAGCAGATGGTGGTGTGTAGTAGAAATTGTTGTAGGTATTAAAGCTGTTAAGAAATATTTCACGGTTTAAGTCGTTGGTGTGCGTGAAGAAAGTCCCACTACTGTAAAAACAAATAAATAGGAGCTAATCTTGGTCCTGCGAGAGCACTCAGCTGAACATACTATAGTATAAGGGGGAGGGGAAGGGAGGGAGAGAGAAAAGTGATGTAAAATGTGTGTACGAGAGGAGAGTAGGAGAGGAAGAAAAAAAACTCGGAGCCGTTGGCTTTTATGATAATGATTTTTACATCCCTCTCAGGTATTTGTACCCCCTTGGGTTACACCAACAGTTTTTGTTCTCGCACAATTTCATCCCTGTTTGTCTCCTCAGAATTTCATGTAGTAGATCATCATATGAGTGTGGTGCACAGCCACAGCCACAGTGTAATGTAATGCAACAGAGGTATACTATACCCACAAAGCCTGCCTAAGTTCACTTGAGCCAACAAGCAGGAGTCCTCTCTCTCCTTGTGTCTTGGTGTGTGTGTGTAGTGTGTTTATTGTTGCATTGTACCAAGTACTTGTGTACTGTTTGGTTACCTTGCCTTTCCTTGATGATAATATGTGAACCCCTACTCCCCTCCTTCAAGTCCATCATCATCAAAAGGGAAAGATTTTTCTTCTTGTTCTGTCTCATCTCGTCTCTCCTCGAACTGCTCTCGGGACACAGGTGCAAGTTAGCAGTAGTAGTAACCTGTTGTGCTAGGGTTTTCTTCCCTTCGTATCGTCTCCTCTTTGTATCATAATATCTATTATATATTTACCAGCATCAATACTAGTTACTCGATTTTATTCCTCAATTTAGCCTTATTCTTCAAAACCTGTGAAACGTCAATTTTTGTACCTATACCTTACACACGACAAAGAACGAAACTGTGTAACCTACTACCAACCAACGTTTTTTTATATTATACAAAAAAAATCAAATAGTGTGTGTGCATTTAATATTTTATTTATTTCTACAATAATTTGTTTAAATCCAAAGTGCAATGCAAAGTGCAATATAAAACTCGTCAATCGTCATCGACATTTTTCGCTCGCCACATGTACCAACAACCAACCCTTAAATTATTATTATATATTATTTTTTTATATAAGTAGTCACTCATAGTTTTTCTGAGTATTACACACAAAGGAAGTATACCTAGGTGGAAAAAAACCCTTTTTTGGAAACCACAACTTGCAATACCTTTTTCATTTCTTTTTGTGTCCCGTGTACATTTTATAAAAATTCAATTCCCTCTCCAGTGTGTGTTTTATTGAGTGATGTTTGTAGCCATATATATAATATAATGATATTTTAGTTGTGTGTCGTGTTGTCAAAACGTTGCTGTCATTTTGTGTCAGTGTAAAAGTGTACTGTCGGATAAGATACTAATAAGCCAGTTGGAAAAGTATGCCGGACGTCTCGGTCAACGGAATGCTTGACACTTCTCAAATTCAGGTTCATCTCTTTTTCACTGTAGTATTCTGTTTTGTTCATAGTAATATACTCATTTCCTTTGCTGGTTAGAATGATTACAAGGATCTTTTTTGACGTTCCGAGTTTTTCTCCAAGAAGATGATTATTGATTGATAGGAAAAACCCTGTTGTTCATTTTCGTATTGTAAGCTGTCATGTCCTTTTGGCAATCAAGACTATGTATATGTAGAGAGAGAGGTAGACAGTAAGTAGTGTAAAGAGTGATCTTGGCTAGACACACACATGGACGAAAGGGGTATAAGTTTGTATAGGATTTTGGAAACGTGCTTGGAATACCGAGATTGGACGGACCTAAGGTCCAGAGTTCCGTCCGTTGGTTTTTACATTGTTAGTGGTGTGTAGTAGAGGAGTGATATTATTATTATGATCAACCCTACCTGGTTTGCCTATCTTCAAGGACGTCTATATATTCACTGTAAAAGGCTTTTTTACCCTTCTTCTCGTCTTATCCGAAATACACGGATGGACGACTTGGAAATCAAAAGATTGGTTACTCCTGGTCCTCATTTTCCACCACCGCCACTAGCCAGATGGATCGTAGGAAATGTTTCAAATCAACATATTATATACTATGTATACGTTCCTATACGTATACATTATACATGGAGAGCTAAGCTCAATTAATCAAAAAACATGTAGCTTTGGCAGTGGATACAATGAAAGCAGCATCTTTGTTGAGAGTGCAATGAGATGCATAGTGCGAGAGGATGAAAACATGCAATATTATATAGTAAATATATAGGTCTTGAGATTGACGTATTATTGACCTAACATTTGATGTTATTGTCAGTTTGTTAGAGGATAGTTTTACTGATAAACGTTATCATGTACTGTTTAAACTTGTAATTATTGGCTGTTATAAGGAGGTATTAAGTCAATTTTGCTGTTTTTGTTACACTTTGAACTATTACGAGTTGCTGTTGCTAGATACAATCAATATTTAATATGATAATCTTGGAATAATACACTCCACACACACACAAGGATTAAATGATGTTGAGGAAAATATTATAGTGAATCCGGTTTTTGCACGAGAAACAAAAAATCTTTTAGAATAGTAAATGGTCCATTTGCTGTAAAATTGTCAGTTTATTATGATTCGCACGATATTACATTTAATGAGGAAATTAACACTGGTTCCTGCTTCTGCAGCTGATAAGAGGCGTTAATAATCTGATATGGTCATGCAGACTCCGTAATTATACCAATTTGACTATTCCACATTGCACTGATGGACAGCTTGTGAAAATTTAAACCTGACTTTGAGCTACCAACCACTATAGCTAAAAAACATCTACATGGACATAATATTAAATGGTCCTCTACTTCTTGTAGTGTGTATTTGAGGATTTTTATATTTTCTTGTACACAGACTCCTCCAGTTAGATATTATTATGTGCACAATAAATAATATAAAATATTTGTACACGCTGTATATTGACTCCCTGCTATCTTAATTGAGTCCACCAAAAAACGTGTCAGTACCGAATTATGTCATTTTCAATGTCATTTCTTGACTTTTACTTCTCCCATATTGCGACCCTAACAATTCTGAATCACTCTTTGACTATGCACATTATTTTAATACTTTGTCGCTTTATATTTCAGGAAAATTTGAGTGGGGTAGCGTGGGAATATCACTCTATTCAGGTTTGTATTTTAATTAATTAACTTTTTTCCTCAGATAACTGCCCTTGTCTCTACATTTTATTACCATGATATCACTGTATTGTTCTACTGCATATTCGAATTCTATTTCTTTCTTCAGTTAAATAGAGTGCCTGGATATGGATTTGGGATTGCTGGTAATTGTCAAAAAATGAAAATATACATTGAACGCATTTTAGTTTATTAAGCTGCTCCGCATCTAATTTACTCATTACTTTAGTTTGTAAGTTACAACACAAGACTTTGTTTTATGCCATTTTAGTGAGTGGAGGTAGAGATAATCCACATTTTGCAAATGGTGATCCTGCCATTGCAATCTCCGATGTACTCAGTAAGATTTTAGTTTGTATTTTAATTCATGTTCCTCTATGAGCGATTTCTTTGTACACCCACGTACTTGTCTTGTTTTTAAATTATCTATTTTTTTAATAGAATCTGGACCAGCAGAAGGAAAACTATTGTGAGTTGACAAACAGAAATGCATAATACCGCTAACAATAGCCTGTAGATAGTATTTACTAAATAATTTATAATTCATAGGGTAAATGATCGGATACTGTCAGCTAATGGAATATCACTGGAAAATGTGGACTATGCTACTGCAGGTAAGCATCGGTCCGGGTGTTCCATGTTTTCACTGGAAAATAAATACATAACAAATTTCAGGTCAACTTATATATGTATCACATATTTCTAGTTCAAGTTCTTCGTGACTCTGGTCCTAGCGTTCAGCTGGTAAGTTGCAAAACTGAATTTTGTTTTCACAATAATGATTTGCTCCTTTGTGGTGTTTCGTATAAATGCGTATGTTATTTTTTAGGTGGTCAAGCGCCGAGTCGTTCTTCCACAGGGGGAAAATAGTACATTTAAGGTATCCAGTCTTACATATGAGTGAAAAGAAAGATAACATTGTATGTTCAATTTATGTAATTTTCAAAAATAATTTTTCAGGTTACTCTCAGTCGCAAAAAGCGGAGTGATGGTAAAGGATATATATAAAATTGATGCCTTTTGTCGTGTTTTTAACTATCTATATATAATTTGACATGTGAGGATATTCATAGAATTATTTTTTGTACTTTTAGATTTTGGAATCATACTTGGATGTAAATTATACATAAAAGAAGTAACGAATAAACTGGCAGACAAGGAGAATACAATCAATGAAGGGGATATCATTCTTAAAATTAATAGCAATAATACAGATGGAATGACACTTAAGGAGGCGAAAAAATTAATTGAAAATTCCAAAGGTAAGAAATTTTGTTCTCTCTTATTATGTAAATTACAATGAATACTCGTAGTCCATGCACACCTCACATTTTTGAGGTTTTGATAATTATATGTCTGCCTACAATATTCTAGAAAAACTACATTTAATTGTAAAGAGAGACAACTCTGGTTGTTCTAACACTGGATTCCAGTTATCAGCTGCTGCGACAAATGGGACTCAACCGCAATTTAAAGGTACATATTTTTTTCAGTTATGTGACTTGAATTTTTATACCTTTGAGAAATTCATTGTGCAACTCTTAAAAATGTGGATTATTATTTTCAATTTGGGGGCAGGGAACAACTATTTGAATTTGGAATTATTAGACTCTCGAGGTATGCCGTCAATATGTAATAAGAATTTTTCGTCCGAATGCGTGCTTTCGACGTGTTTCATTATGCATATTTTCATCATTATTTCGTTTTTAGGACCGTCTTATTCTAGTCAAAATTTATACGTTCAACCGCCTACCAGAGATGCCAGAGATGCTGGGAGAATGAATCGAAGCATGGAAGAGGACAAAAATAATTTAATGCGAATGCGAAGGGGCCCAGGTCAAGAACAGCAACAACAACTTTATGATCCTCCGCCCCGGCCACCTCCACCAAGACCCGGTATTTATCACATATAGTACATTTTTCAAAAATTGTTCTGAAGACATGAGAGATTTTTTGTTCAACTTTGAAAAGTATGATTTTTAAAGTTAAACCGTTCAAATTACATTTGCGAATAGATGACATTATCCAATATCCTGAGCAAGAAGTGTACTCTTCCAGTCGTCGACAACTTGTTTTTGACCAAGTGGACTCACAGCCTCAAACTGCTACTTCACCACCCCCACCTCAATCACATCGTGTTCCATCTGAACCAAGATTTGTCACATTTGTCAAAGAAGCTGGCAGTGTAGGAATCCGTCTTATGGGTAAATTGAGACTTTATATTTGTAGTTTGTAAACGCAGTGGAGACACTATAAATATCCAAGAGTCATTGCTAAGAATTATTTTATGGACAGTGGAAGTTACTTTGTTTGTCAATTGAATGGTTTTTAGGTGGAAATAGAACTGGAATATACGTGGCTGCAGTACAATCCCAATCACCAGCAGCTATGCAAGGAATTCAACCAGGGGACAAAATACTTAAAGTCAACGATACTGAGCTAGTAAATATGACTAGAGAAGACGCTGTTTTACTACTACTCAATTTACAAGACGCAATTTCAATGCTGGTTCAGTTCAAACCTGACGAGTTTGAGGGTGTTAAGCAAAATGGGGACTCTTTTTATATTAAAACACATTTCAATTATGAACAACCTAGAAAAAATGAGACGCCCTTTAAGGTTAGACAAAATCAACTAACAACTTTGTACATGTGTATTCAAAAGATTTCATCTCAATGACTCAATGTTTAATGCTGACAATTATACTATATTTCACAGCGTGGAGAAATATTTCATGTTACCGATACCCTTCACAATGGAACTGTGGGATCATATGAGGGTAATTCATTTATTTTATGCATGTATTAAGTTTTAGGTTAGCCTCATTTTCCTTCCACACATCCTATAATCTTAAAAATACATTTGCTCAAAGTTAATTTTTTGAATTAACTTGTGACAGTTTTATTTCCTTTATCGTGTAAAAAAGTTTCAAATTCCTTGAAAGTACACACGATAGTGTTCAAGTTTTAACCATGTTCATTTTTGCAGCATATCGTGTTACTAAATCTGGACAAGACGGGGAAAAGGGTGTTATTCCTAATAAAACACACGCTGAAGAATTTGCACTGAAAGATATGGGCAAAAAGGAAGGGAATGAAGTCACTAAAACTGGGAGTTTTTTCCGCAGAAGAAAGGTTTGTACACTTATCGTGCTTTGTCAAGCCATATAGAAGTTGTATTGCACATGAGATGCTTTGAACCATTGTCGTACATTCATTAGTTTGATTTTTTTTATTATTATTGGTGTGCATTCATAATTTTTCTTGTTATGTTGAATGGCTGTTGTTTTATTTTATTTTTTGTAGTCGTTCACTAAGCAAAGTGGAAGAAGATCTAAAAGTTTAAACTATGAAGAAATTTATAGTGAGGCAATCAAATTTCCAGCCTATGAAAGAGTAATCCTTAAGCATCCTGCGTTTATTCGGCCTGTTGTTCTTTTTGGTGAATGAAATTTAATTTGTAGTTGAAAACTTTATCTGCAAAAATGTAAAATACACGAAGCTTTTTTTATTTTGCATTCTATTGAAATACACATAGTTGTTGACACAATGGATTTCCTCTAATAATTAAAGGTCCTGTCGCTGATATTGCTCGTGAGAGGTTACTTCGAGATTATCCAGAAAAATTTGCAGTGCCTTCTGCTGCAGGTATTTTTTAAACAAAAAAAACATTCTTGGTTGCCTCTTTGAACTGATTAAGAAAACAATCAGTGAGTAGCTGGTAATATTTAACCACTAACCAGGTAAAACTGATTTTTGTAAAGTGAAGCTATATACGAGAATGTTTTTGTTTTTATAGGAGATAACAATGATTCTGCAGCACCAAGACCAATCAGACTGTCTGGTATCAAGCAAATCATCGAACAAAATAAACACGCCCTTATTGACGTTACTCCTCATGGAGTTGAACGCTTAACATTTGCTCAGCTTTATCCTATTGTTTTATTTCTAAAAGCTGAATCCAAACAAGCGGTGAAAGAGATCCGAAACGGTGTCATAAATAATAAGCAACAAACTAGTTTGAGTATCCTAAGGTGAAAATAATGTTGAATTTTACTATGGTTGACCTGGTGAGTTGTGAATATTTCTGAAACTATTTGATGATTTTCCATTTAGTAGAGCACCAAAAAGGCGACCAAGCACAAAGAAGTTATTTGAAGACTCGCTGAAATTAGAACGAAATTATGGGCATATCATTACCGCAACGTTAAATTTGACGGAAAGCTGGTACCGCCGAATTCGGGATGCAATAGATAGAGAGCAAACGAAAATGATATGGGCTGCAAATGTCAAGGTATGATAATTCTAATGATTTGTCGATTTCCTTCATTGATGCCAAAAAGATTGAGATAGATTCCCAAGTGCCAGTCCCTTTGTTTACTTACTAGTTCATTTGATCTGTATATCTAAATATATTTGGAATTGATAATGCAGACACAGAATGAAACGTACAGCCAGCTGGGAGACAACTATTCAAACTATTCAAACAATAACTATCTCGTTACAAATACCCGTTCAATTACTCCCAGTAGTTCACCTTATTGCTTTGCCTCCCCAAACAATAGCTTTTATTATCGTTGGGCAGAAGATGAAATTTGGGAACAAAACTTAGGATTTGTCTAGCTCCATATGTTTGTCCTCTCCCACGTATATTTTCAGTTATTCTTTGTCGTTGTAAATAGTAGAATTTTTTCCCATTTCAACTGTACGTTATATGGTATACTTGACAACAGTTAAATAATGAACCCATTTAGATATTTTTACCCTTTCCTTACTGTACAGTATTATTATTATTAGCGCAATATATATTCCACTATCGTTGACATGTGGAAACTATTAAGATGAAAATTTACATTTTAGTATTTATTTTCCAACAATATGTGTCAGTAGTTTTAGTTTTAATGTTGCTTTTATATGACAGTGTGTAAAGTTGTTGTTGTGATTTTCCATGTGTTTACGATTGGCTTTTGTTTTTCTGTTTTCCCCTATAAAATCAGTCACCTGGTGGTGACCCATTGAATCACCTTGTAGAAGATGACTTCTTCTTGTTCCCGTCAGTCACTTCACCTCGGTACTCTTACGCTTCCTCACCAGAATCTGAAGATGTTGAAGCTGGTGAACTTAAAGATTCATCCTCACCTCTCGTCAACAAATCAACATCAGATCCATCAATAAATGGGGTTACACAAGACTTGGGATCTGTGCAATTGCCAAACTACAATGCACCACCGCCGTACTCAATTAATATGACCGGTGGACAGAATGGATTTGTTCAGGTGCAATCTATTTGATTTTTGATTATATATTAGTTGTTTTCACTAGAGTCCCCTTGACATGATGAAATAGAATTCTTTTATGATTGAGTGAGTGTGTGTGTAGTTATCGACAACTTATTACAGTTCTCGGGACTCTGTACAATATAGATATAGTAAAGATATAGTTTTTTTGATTTTTTTAGAGTGATAAATTTTTACAAATAAAAATTTGTTAAATTTTAGGATGTATTCAGAATAACAAAAAAACAGAGAGATTACACTCCACCACCACATCAACCTGTGCCTCAGACAAATCCTCCAACTTTGCCCAAAAATTCAAAGTTAATTTTAACTCATTCCCCTCCTGACTCTCCTATATCACACAATCCAGACTTTTCACCTCCACCTCAAATTGACCGTAGTAAAAAACCTAGTGGGTTTGGGAAATCAGCTACAGAGAGGTTGTTTATGGACTCTTCTTATGGAGCATCAGGAGAAAGTCGTCAAGATACACATATCGGCAGTCCACTGAGAAATGTAAATTATCTAATAACCGTTTTGAAAAAATGCTCATTCATCAAATGCTAGCTTTTTCTTTAACTGCTATAATTTTCATTTAAATAACAACTTTTCTAAGCCATATTTATGGTATACAATTTTCGATTCAAAGTTTTTCGAGACAATTAACGAATTTAACCTGGGCTAATGAAGAATCGAATTTTTATATATAACTACAGTCATTGAGATAGTTGCATGGGGGAATTTGATGACAAAAATTTCATAAACGTTCATTAAAATCATTTGAAGGGGATATTTAGGGAATCCCACTAAAAGAATCCACCTTTAGCTGTATTTTTGACTCGTTTATTTATTTATTTGTTTTCTGACTTTTTGTAGGGTAATACCGGATTGCATGAGAATGGGAATTATGACAATGGAAATTATCGTTGGACTCCTCAGCAGCTGCACCAACAACAGCAGCACGTGAACGGAATGATTGATCATGATGTGTACAGATTTACAAGGCTAACGGCTCTGACGGGAAGAGAATCTTCTCCGAGCAAAATCTCTTATGCCATGTCCAACGGGAATGGGTACGTACATCCTTCTCTTTCTCGTTTCATTATTGCATGTACGTGAGTACAATACGTGGGTTCTTTTGTACATACTAATTACTTGTGCCCTCATAGGAATGCATTGACTTGTACTGTATTGTGGTATATTCTTAAAACCTAAACGTCTTTAAAGATTTTTGATCTGCCATTATTCAAACTTTATTGTAAGTAATCATAGCCGAATTTTAGGTGTTATAGGTAGTGCTTGAATGGAAGATGTATTATGAATGCGCTCATTGCACTACCACTGTCACAAGTGTTTTTTTGACACGTCATTCTTTTTTCATGTTCTTCCCCATTCAAGTGGAAATTGAAAAAAAATATAGCAAATGATTTAGATCCTCATAATGTACACAGTCATTCTTTATCCTTAAAATTTTTTTCCCAACTTGTCCGTTTTCTTAATACCTTTACATGAATTTTTCTACTCAACTTGAGTATGTATTTCAACGACTTTATATGTCCATAGATCATCATGAAAAAGAAGAATAGAGGAAAGCTCGTGAATTTATTAATCTTAAGTTATTTTGTCTATTGTAGTCCTTTCTTAGTGCCATACAGAATTTGATGTTCAAGAAGAATGTTGAGTTAGTTGAGTAGTAGGAACTTAATGAATAGGAATCAGGATTTTTTTCCCTTGTATTTTTTTCCCTGTCTGATTTATGTAAATCCTCATTTTATTGTTAAACGGGAAGATTAATGCTTTTTGTTGATGTAGGACCCCACGTTCAGGAAACAGCCATTATAAACCACCACCGCCACCAAAAGCACAATACAAGCCTGTGCCTCCACCCAAACCTACAAAACTTTACTCAAATTACAATACAGCACCCACTACCACAGAGAATAACTACATGAATGGAAAGTCTCCAGATCCGTCCCTAAATGACAATCACGATTCCGGTCATGGATCCAGCTTGGACCGTACTATAATTTCAAGTAGGAATTATAACAAGTACGTGTATCCAAGTAGTAGAATGACTAACCCAACTTATGTAAGTAATAAATATTGGAGAAATGATATTGTTTGAAGAGTTTCTGAAATATTTAGCTCATGGCGAGTCATGTGTTATTGTGGTTTGTTCAATCACAATTATTTTGATGTATAAAATATTTTATTTTTTGCAAAGCTCAATGTACCACCACCTAAAAATCAAACTCAACAACATCAGCCTATTGATCTCATCAATAGAGAACAAAGGGGCTCTTCCGCTTTTGAATTGTACAGGTTGTTATAATTTTTATTATTATCAAGAAGTTGAACTGCTTAAAATTTATTTTGTAAAATTAATTATGCTTGGAAGGTAGATGATTACGTATGATTCTAATCCTTACTTTTTCTGAATGTACAGAAAGCCGAGTGAGCTTTGTCCTCCTCCACAGCACCATCAACGTGTTTATCGGTAATTTGAATATCATTCTTGGCTTCCTAAACCCAGTCTGCTCAATTTAAAGTCATACATGAGGCACAGACAATATTTTCTTGCAATTATTTTGATTATCGAGACAACTAGTTACAGCTTCCTTTCTCATTTTTATACAAATATATATAGACAAGTTATTATGCATTTTGCTGTTGAAATTGACTTTGAATTCAAAATTGTGATGAAATTGTTAGAATTTAGAGATGAGACTATTTTGCATTTTAAACAGCTTTTCAAGTTTTTGTAATATGAAAAGCTGACATTGATGTGAATTGAAATTATATTTAGAAATACGAATGCCAGGGGAATATTCACAAAAGACGGAGGCAGACTTGAATGTTCTTTTAGAAACGTTGGATTTCTGTTGATGATTATTCCTCCTGGAGCCTTGCCTCCAGGAGTCAAAGAGGAAATTTACATAAAAGTTGTACATGGTGGTGGTAGTGGTGGTGACGACATTCCTATCGATAATATCAAAGGTAACACACATAACACATGGGCTTTTCCCAAGCTGCTTAGAAATTTTTTTCTTGCAAAATAACCACTACTTGCCTTTTTTCCTGCCTGATGTACAATGATGTCTGATAACTCATAGTTTTCTAACTAGCTTGTATACTAATGAAATCATTAAACAGTACTGTAAAAAGTACAGGGACTCGGGTTGAAAGCTGAGTTAGTAAAAGGATAGCTAAAATCGACAGACAACGGGCTTGTTTTTTTTGTTTATTGGTATTTTTAAGTACTACAGAATAATGACTACGTTAGTTACCTTCTGTTGTTTGTTCCTCTATGTGTGCGTCCATGATAGAAGAGACCTGAGGGTGCTACTGTTACAAAACACTGTTAATCACTATTTCTTCTAATACCAGGTGAGAAAATGCTAACACCCATTTTGGAATTTGGACCCCCTGGGCTCAAATTTTTACGACCAGTTGAAGTGAGGCTATCAAAACCGGCAGGGGCTCTTCAACGAACACTGAAACTAAAATCATCTAATGAACCATTTTGGAAAGAAATGGATTTGGATGAGGAAAATGATGCAGGAGGAGAAATTTCGACAATTTTGATAAATCAATTTTAAACTTAATTTGTTTTCATACCTTTGAGTATATTTTTTAAAAAGATGATTATGACGAGAGTGCCATTTTGTTTTCTCTTGGAGAATTATAGGTAATGTAGGGAGGGAGGGACCTTGACCTTACAAAATATATTTTCCGACTCAGATTTATGCATTTTTGCTCAATTGATAAATCGAAAAGACATAACTTGAAGATTATTGACTTATTATTATTATTCCATATTTATACATTGTACGTCTAAGTAAGTAGGTAGAGTAGCTTTTTTCAGTCGTCAAGATTTTAGATGTAGACGTGATACTGTACAGAGATCTTGTATATTCTGAATATCTAAGTATAGTATATACTATATATTACACATATATGGATGCAATAATGATACATATATTTGAACCTGCCTTTCAATTAAGTAATTTATTGTAATATTTTACATCGTGTGTACTTGTACGTTTGTGACGAATGATCTATAAACGTTGTTTTATTTAATTGTACTCTTTTTCTATTTTACATTTTTAGTATCACAAGATCTTTTAAATAGAAATGAATTAGATCTTTTTTCTGTATAAGCTCAAGCTGATGCTCAATTATTATTGTGCTGCCTAAGTTCATCTTTTAACATTAAATTCTCAAAGTACTGAAATGTACTCCCTGTCTTTCTTTTTCTCTCTCTCTCTTTGTCATTTTCGTTTTGTTTTAAAACGTTTTATTATTAATACTTGAGACTTGTAAGAAGAAATATCTTAATGATCACAAAAGGAGACCGCAATGACGCCTTCAAATACGGTATATCGTACGTCATAGCGTGATGGTATGATGATATTATTGCCTATTTTCGCTCATTTTGTTATTTTAAAGAGTACATATATATTTGTTCAATACTTGGATACTCCTGACTGCCCTAGCTTAGAAAAACCAAAAAGAATATGATGACTCAGTTTTTAAATATAGAGCAGCAGCGAAGCAGCTTATAACAAAACAAAGACACACATTTGAATGAGCTATATAAACTTATTTTTCAAACGATTTGATTATTTAATGTTTAATACTTTTAACGTTTTCCTATAATAGTCTATTCTAATTATTATGTTCATGTGATTATTATTATGAAATAATCAATAAATTGTTAAAAAATCACAATCAATTGTTATAATTTTGTTGACCCATATATGGTTGATTTTATTCATAATAATAATCATATCTCATATTCGTGCAATAAAAAATCTTACCCTTCTTGAATATAGAAGAAAGTAAACAAAAACTGTATAAAGCATAACGGAACAAAATGAAACAAATACCCTATAGAAATTTTTTAACTACCTACATAGTATAATTTTCATACAATATAAACACGACAACTTGACTAAAATTCATTGCCGATTTCATTATATTAATACACCTTCCATTAATGTTATCCATTTTTATACTTCTCTATCGAAATCACCTTGTTGGAGTTTCTGTCTTTGCTTCCAAACTTTGATCGTATATTTATATATAATTTCTTCAGTGCAGGGCACCACAGTGAATAATTATTTCTTGATTGTTGTTGTGATCGCATTTTCTGCAAGAACGAGCGTGAACGCGAACCGTCATTTTTCGCAAATTCCCCCTTTTGTCCGTTGAATTTTTAAAGGAGGCCAATAGCTTTCTCTTTTTTTGAAATCTTGTTTTATAAGAGTTTCAAAAAAATTCTTTAATTTACAGATTGAAAATCTAAAAATTAGTCACTTCGATCGCGCAGCTTTTTTGGCGGACTTCCATATTTATTATGTCAAGAATGAAGAACTTTGGAAATAAACTGAAAAACCAGAGTCTCGCGAATAAATTTGGAATTTGGTTCTCGCGAGCATTTACAGAAAATGTTTTGCATACAATATAAACGTGTCATAAGTGAATAGTTATGGTGTAAGGATTGCAAGATATATAATATATTCATCATTTTTATGAGAACACGTTCAAGTATAACCGTAAATTTTTTTTGATCTTTTAAAATTTTTTTCCTGTATACTAGAAACTCTAAATGAAAATGTACAAACGAAAATTTTTTCACTCTCATATTCCTATTTAGTAGGCTAAACCACTAATCGTGGCAGAAATTAAATATATTTACAAATTATTTTGAAGAAATTTGATTAATTTTTATGAGAAAAGAAACGATTTAGTGATTGACCTTAAATAGCAAAATGCAGCTTGTTCAAATGAATACCAGTAGTACTTAGACATACTGTAGAGACTTGACAATGTCAAATCCAGTAAACTGTCTCCGAGGGTAGCGTAAAGATTGGACCACAAAGCTAAGAAAAGTTGAAGACTCAGGAGAATGAATATCTAGAAAAAGTTTCCTTTTATACATATTCATAGTGAGTTTCCCATATACGGTAACACCTATCCTTAATTCACTTTACTAACAATCAAAATCATGAAGCATTTATTCACTTTACCCTAGCGAAGATATATACTTTAACGAAACAAGTTACTAAGAATATTACATATATTGTAGCATAGTCAATTCTAATACAACTCACCTGTATGTGAAGAATAATTTTTTACAAATAATCTGAGAGACTTGGGATATTGTATATATGTATAATATATATATATATATATATAATATTTCGCTACTAAGCTTTTTAAGTTAGTTCCCAGAAGGTTCAGCCTTTATAACGACTGGAGTAGTCACAGCCGTCGAATTCTCAACTTCCATGTTTTCATCTTCCTTTTTGTCTTTCTTTCCATCACCTGCAGGCTCATTTTCCTCCTGTTCATTACTAGTACTGTTATTTCTTCGTCGCTTTCTAGTATTTCCTAACATGTTAGCTTTCTTGTTGAATCGTGGGAGTACAGGCATACCGAGTACTTCGTGTATCTTTTTGAAGGATATTAGACGAAGGGCTTTCTGTGAATACATTTCAAAGGACGTATTTTAGAATAGAGCGTGTACCCACTTTT
The DNA here is from genome assembly GCA_009870185.1 of Pygmarrhopalites habei. NCBI lineage: Eukaryota > Metazoa > Arthropoda > Collembola > Symphypleona > Arrhopalitidae > Pygmarrhopalites > Pygmarrhopalites habei. The sequence goes on from WJFB01001844.1 coordinate 18,276, forward strand.
TCCAAATGTACACAGTAATTTTAGAAAGAACTGCGGATGATTTTTATACCAAGGAAAGCACATCTCATTAGCTGTGTTCAGGATTTTTATAAGGGGTCAGAACCCCTTGGTAGAGAATGAGCCTAGGTTTTATCGAGAATGAGCCTAGGTTTTATCGAGCGTGTCGAAAAACTTCTTGTGCACGTCTTTTCGGAAAAGACTTGCAAATATTTTTATGAATCCTTTTCTAACATGAGAAAGTTTTGGGTTTTTGTGCTGGCATTGTCTATTCATGTATGAGGAAAAAAATTCAATTGGTTGGGCTATTAGAAAACTAGGGCAGTTTTCATTTTTTGCGACATACTGGGTATTGTCGGGATTTTGAGTTACTTGGGGAAAATTTACCAACTGCTACTGCGCAATTACTTTTTTACTGCGTATCTAATATCATTTGGAAAAAGTTGATACACGCTCTATTAATAAAATCTGCATTCAGTCATTAATCTAGGTAATTTCAGGAAAGAAGACAATAAACAAATTATTTACCTGTCCATATGCTGTGACGTCTATACGATCTTGATCATTCATAGAGATAATTGCGTCGACAGACTCTTTCTCACATGGATCCAACAGACCACTTCCTTTGGGTAAAAGAATTCCCGACGCGATGGTTTCCAATACAATCCTGAAAGCATCCCCAGGACTGTAAAACAAATAAACGTATAAAGTAAAACTTACTATAACAAGATGCACTTGCACTTGTCCGCAGAGCACAGTCTACAGAAAGTTAAATGTATTAAATAATTACTTAAATCAACTTAAATGCTTTGAAAAATTAATTTCCTTGCAAGTTTCTTTTTCAAAAATGCTACGAGTTGTTTTAAACAGAATTAATTACCTCTTTGAAACACCCTATTTCAAATAGGCTATTTGAAATAGGGTGGTCCAGTAAGAGGAAGTCATGGGTTAAGTATCTACGTTAACTATGATTCAACCAAAACTTTAAACTCAAGAAAAAATCTCAGTGGAAATTGACCAACACCGATTAATATAATAGATTCTACTTCTAGTTTTATATCAATAGGCACTTTTTATATTGCAGATTTTCATAATATTTTACTGTTTTAAATATAGTGTCTCATGTGTACTATCTTTCTCTGTATTTTTAGAAAACGAAATTAGCCATCGTAATATCTCTTTTTAAAAAAACCTTCTACCGTCTCACCCACATCAACAACAACTGTCACAGAAGAAGAGATTTTAGAGAAAAAATTCAATGGATCAAAAGTGGCTTTCCAGACTGTACTCGAGAAGATGCAATCACAACAATCGAGGGTCTTCGTCAAATTGTCGGCTTCCACAACACACTATACCTTATGTAAATATGTATATATATTATCTAAATAAAATAAAAAATCCAACTCGCCTCACAGGCATGCCGACACTATTAACAGCCTTTTCAGTTAGCAACTCAATTGCCCAACAAGGAAATGATTTCCAGTCAGGGATTCGCTGACAAATGTCTCGGAGGATTCGAATGATGATGACACAGCTCTGAAGTGATGTTGCTCTAGCCTGTGGGAATGATCATAATAATATGGGAATAGTGGAACAAAAGACGTTAAATGTTATCATAATGATAAATGGTGATATTAGTCCTAGTACTACACCCACCTGGAACCATTTTGCATAGCGGAGAGCGGCCAGAGCGGCTAGGCATTTCTCCTTGTTAAGATACTCCTTGTTAAGATCCGGGTCATCATCCTTCACCTGATTTGCAGTCTCACCTGGGGCAGGTCCTCGCAACAACGGACAAGTCAAAGTCACAGTTACTTGAATCTTTGGTTCTGCAGTGGATGAGACAATGACACTTGAATTGGCCACATCTTTCGTCACTTCATAGGTATCCTCAGAAGCTACAGTCTGCATAAATGACACACATAATGTGGAAACTTGAAGACAGAGAAACTATTAGAAGCAAAATCAAGTACAAGTAGTGAATAAATACCTGCAAATGTGCTGGGAGTGTATCAGCAACTTGATTTAACATTGTGATTGTTGGTTTTTCTGAACACTGTAAGTTAAATGAAAACTATTTAGCGATTATAATAGAAGATTATTATATTCCTGTCAACAATAAACTAATAAAGAATTTACATACATGCAAATGAACAGTTCATTATGTAGTTCATTATGAACAACATATTCAGAATAAAAATCAAGTACTTGTACGTACCAGGACAACCAAATCCACCACTCGATCTCCTTTCAGTAAAAGCCCCTTTGCTAAATGGCCTACCCTCATTACCCCCTTGATTGGTAATTGAGAAAAAACAATAAAAATACACCCATAAAATTTTTATCTCTAATTTTCTTGAATAAAGTGGTATTCGATAATTAGTAAATCACTACAATCTATAAACAAGAACATCACAACAATCCAAATAAAAGACGCAAAAGACATTTACGAAAAATACCATCCTAAATTATGACAAATTCATATTCTGCTGGATTGAAGTTACAATTTGAAAAGAGAGTGACTTAATAATGTCATCAAAATGTTTAAAAATAGTCCTTTACCTTGAGAATACGATGAGCCTGAAGTTCTGCTTCATTGCGGACAGTTTCACTAAAAACATATATATCCAATTTTTACACATGAACAGATCTCAACTAATTTCAGTAAACCAGTGAGTCAGGTTGTCACTTCAGGTTTATACGTCAAAGTATCAAAAGTAATTGTAGTAGTAAAATTTCAAAAACTTACGTTCCTTCTTCTTGTTTCACACCATTGACTTTTTTTGCTTCTATCTCAGCAAAATGATCAGACACAAATTTCAATGCCTGCAGGTATACACAAGTCAACATTATATATGAGATAATTATCTGATAATTCTTAATTAATTTGTAGACAACGAATTTCAAAACGACAAGGAAGAGCTCTTAGAATTTCATACAAGAACAGTATCCAATTTTATGAGAACCACATAGTATTTGAAAAAAACATACCTTCTCAGTGTTAGAAACAATTTTTTGAATCGCATGTAATTCTTCTTCCTTAGGATAGATATCTGCATGCTTAGCCATTATGTACAGATCTTCCACAGTTTCGCTACGGCGAATAAGTGGAGGGATGTAAAAGAGCGGAGTTGGACCAGGGTACTATTCACACACGCAAACAAATTATAAGTTTAATTTGTAAATGTGTACAAATTATTCATGAACGACAGGTTAATATTAAAAGGTAGTTCATAATAATCTTACTGATGGAGGACCAAATCCTCTTGGACCACCAGGTCCACCAATCAAAGGAGGTGGAGGTCGAGGGAATCTACAAGGAAAAATAAGTTATATATTTTTTGGAGATACAGTCAGAATGTTGATGCGTTTTTTATTACTTTTATTCTTTATTAAATCTCTATAAATTTTATAATATAGTTTTATTAATAAACAATATCCCAACTTACTGGTCGATTGCTGCACCTCGACGTCCTGAACTTCCAGGGCGATTTGACCGTCGATCCTCATTTTTCTTCTGACGACTCGATGGCTTCACATCAACTACCAAATCTGGATTTACTTTCTTCTTATATTGCAGCCTATGGCGACGTCCTTTCATATGCATTTCCTTTGCATTTGGATCATTGAATCGACACTCACACAGTTTGCAATTAAATGATATCAATTTACCTGTAATTTAATTATTCGAAAATAGTGTAATTAATTTTTTTTAAAAAAATTTTATTTTCTATTTGACATATTGTTGAATAGTGAAAACTGATACTCACCATCATCACTCCGAACTTCATCAATATAATCCTGTCCAACAGGTTGAATATCTTTCTCAGCATATGCAGCAGCAGCAGCGGGAGATGAATCTTTACGAGACTCCGACTGTTGTTGAGCCGTATTAACATTTATGGGTGTTACTGGTGTTGAAGTACTTGATCCTAATAGACTCGTTTTGCCAGGAATGGGTGTTCGGAAATCCGGGGTTGATTGTTGACTACTAGAATTATCTGTGCTTGTAGTATTATTATTAGCAAGGCTTGTTGCACCAGTAGTAGAAGTAGTAGTAGTAGAATTGGCAGCATTTGCTGGTGTGCCACCATATCTATCAAAGTCAGCTTTTGGGCCAATAAAATTAATCTTTGGAGTGACTGGTTTGGCAAAATTATTGTTGGTTGACGACGCCGTAGTATTAGCAGAAGTGGTCGCGGCAGTAATTGGCACTTGTTTTAATGCCGAAGATCCAGAATTCGGTGTTGTACTACCAGGAGTAACTACAAAGAACAAATATAAAAGAATATTATTTTGTGATACATATTATTCAACTAGAATTCACTTAATAAAGTTGCCACCAACAAAAATTAATGAAAGTAGAGAAAGTATACTCACCAACAGTAGGATTATCCGATGGAATTGGCTTCCCAAGTTTAGTATGTAGTTTCAGAACCTTTTTTGATTTTTTGATTGAAAAGAAAATGAAATGAATTAATGACACACACACGCACACACATCCTACATGGAATGATACTCACTTTGCCTAAAATAATATAATGTTGTTATCCCTACGGTTGTAAGGGTCAAGGGCAATATCATGAACATTCATAGTTATGTACAATATACATTATTTGGAACAACAATCCCTTAGATTATTGTTGTGCACTATATGGAGTTAGTATGAAGATTGTATATATTTACTTTTTGATGTTTTGCTCCTCGAATATGAGCTGCATAAGCATCATTCCCAGTACAAGTTACATCACACAGTTCACAACGTAACCCTAGAGGTTGATCCAAGAACAGAAGACTTGAGTAATTAATTGTACGTTTTCATATGAATGCTTACTTACGCCGTTCTATTATTATTATTATTTCAAACAGTGTGTTTTCATAAATAATTCAACTACAACTTGTGTAAAGTTGTAGTTGTATAAAATATTTGCGTAAATAGCCGAGAGTCTTCTAAATTCTTTTTTTACATGTAAAAATAACAACACATCAAAGATGGCCTTACCTGGAGGGCTTCCTTTTGAAATAACTGGAGTTCCAACTTTAGCAGCAGCTTCTTTCTTTTTATGTTTTTGCCCTTCTAAATGTTCTTTGTAAGTCTAATATTGTCGGTAAAATGAACAAGAAGAAATAACAACATTTTAATTCATTCATAATTCAATATTTTTTTCTAAAAAAAAATATGATAATTTATAGGAATGATGATTCAAGAAATGTGGATGTTTTGTAAAGCTGTAAATTACTGTTTGTTATTTTTTTTTAAAAAAGAAAGAATAAATATTAGCTTGATATAATATGGTTATTTGTCATATTCACAAACCTGGGGTCCGGCACAACTAATTTTGCACACATCACAATAATGAAGAGTTTGAGGCTTTGGTGCAGCACGAGCTCCTTTCAGTTTACCCATCCCTCTTTTACTATAGCCCAATCCTTGACCTCCACCCCGACTAACACCCGTGTTTCCTTGGGCATAGGCAGTCACCGCATTGTAAACCGCTGCATCATAGTTAGAAAAAGCTACAACAGTATACACACTTTAGTAAACTATGTATGATAGAGACAAGGACTTGTCTATAATTTTGTTTTTTATTTACATTTAGTGACTGGACTTGTATTTGTCGTAGCCGGTTGAGCAAATCCTGCATAAGATGTTGCAGCATTTCCAGCCGTGTTAGCAGAATATGTAGGATACACTGTTGAAGTCGTTGCAGCCCTTGCCGTATTTCCATTGTTACCTGTTCCAGCGGTACCTTTCCCAGCGACAGGGGTTGCATATTGTCCATAGTATTGTTGTTGACCTCCTACCTGACCTGCGGCGGGTCGAGCATAACCACCCAAGACATAAGGGTCCGTTGGTGGAGGATAAGATTGGGTTGGTGGTTGAGTCCCCGGTTGTGCAGGCCCGTACTGGGTCGTGTACCCTTGAGATGCTGTAGGGGTCTGATACTGATTTCTATTTTGAGAATGATCAAAATGACACATTAAAAATGCGTACACGACAAAATGAGTGTGTGAAAAAGACAGAAAGAGAGAGTAGGAAAAAAAACCAACAATGTATTTTAGAGGCCATTGACAGAGTAAACATAAAAAAAAATCAAGTCAAAGCATGAATGATAAAAATGACAATTAATCTTTCCCTTACCCGTATTGAGTTCCTCCATGAGTAAAACCGTAATAATTATTGCTAGCCATTTTTAATTATGATTTTACTCGTATACGGCAAAGCAATGTTGAGAGCCGATCGACTTGCACCAAGTTCCACGTTGGCGAAGAACAACACTCTATTTCTTCTAGAAGAATTGTAAAATTTTCTTCACCTCCAACACAGTACTAAGAATGAATCGTTAAATATAATAATAATAATACAAGAATAATAATAATCGCGTTTTAATTTTTTAGACTGCAAATCCTAACTTCAAAGTGGCGCTGGTGAGCATAGCACTAAGAATACGTTCAATTGAAAAAGAGGAGAGAAATGACAGAACGCAAAAAGTTTGTGTGTATGAAGGGAGGATCCTCCAGCCGATTCTGACCGGGACATTGGACACGGGGGGGCCACGTGACCGGGACAAAGTCCTGGCATTCGAGGGACCCTTTCCTCACTCACATCTTCATCTTTGTAAACTAAGGTTTCCCATCATTTCTCTCGTCTGTGACTATGATCACTCATTGATCGGAATTCTCCAAAGTCTTTATAACTTGGAGGCCAATCTTGGGGTCACAGGAGTGAACACAAAGTGTCAGCTGAAAAGCTGAAACGACATGGACTTTATTCGGTCGACCCTGAGTTCACTCCCACTCCCCCCACCTCCCTTGACCCTTGAGGAGAACATTGGATTGCTCGATGACCTGGGCTTGGACTTTGAAGGTATTTAAGTATCTTTTAAATAATTTACTTACCAAGGAATATTACTTGTTGATGACAATGTTTCTTTTTTTAACTATCCAAATAAAATTGTATTTTTCTTTTCAATTATAGACAATAGTCCAACGGATCCTCCTGTTGCCCCACCAGAAACTCTGTAAACCAGCATAAAAATATTAAATATGACTCATTCTTTTTTCTCTCT
>WJFB01001845.1:0-25300 GCA_009870185.1 Pygmarrhopalites habei
CGTATTTTTTGAAAAGCAGGAAAAAGCAGAATTTTTTTGAAGATAAAGCAGAAAAAAGCAGATTTTTGCTTTTTGGCAGCAGAATTTTTTTGGAAATAAAGCAGATTTTGGTTGGCCTTACTAATGATGCATCATTGGGATAGAGAACAGAGAGAGAGAGAGTAGAAGGAAGAAAAAATTAAAATGGAGCATGTCGAGTCGCTTCAATAAATCCAATGACATGATGTCTCCATTACACAATGTACAGTCGGTTGACATATATGGAAAACAGGTCATTGCTCATCATTAACTAATCTCCAAAATTGAACACACACAGAGGAAGGAATATCTGGTTGCGTACATGCATACTTGGTTCTACGCAATTTTGTTATTATCTAATTATACAACAAAGTTTGGTGCAGTGTTAGAAACTGGGAGGAGAAAGAGACTTGCTGTACACACAGGGAAAGTATAGCACCCACACAACACCCACATAATCCCATGACGAAACCCAACTTACCTACTATCAGTATTCGGTGATTGTGTATTCTTTCCAACGGGGACGTTTTCAAACATCACAGAGAAATTCAAGCAGAGCTAATTTTTCCATGAAATCCGTTCTTTTTCAATTTTCCTGTTAGTTTTTTAAAAAAATATTTTTATTCTAATTCAAAATTTCATAATAATAATTTGAAGTATCCAATGTATTTTTTATGTTCAGGAGTCTTGAGTTGAACGTCCGATTGCCCTCATTCAGATTGGACGTGACCACCTGGATTTTTAATGGGTAAAATGTCATTCCGAATTTCCCATCTAAGCCAAGGGAATAGGTAGAGCAAGTGGACTATCATCGGAGTGTCATGGCCACTCTTTGTCCAGCTAGACAAGGAGGAGAAAGTACTACAGAAAAAGACATTAGCATGGTAAAAATGAAGCTTGAAATTATGAAATTCTTTGTAGAGAAGAAGTGTTGATTAAATCTAGATGCTTCATAACAATTGTAACTGATTATCATGCTAGGGAATAATAATTCACAGAATAATGTTCAAAATTCATTATTATAATTTTATTGGACTAAACAAGATTAACTCGGATCTCCATTACGTTTGTGAACCAACAATAGACAGCTTGTATTGCTATACTTTGTACTGTACAGGATAAACTGTATATTTTTAGTCCCTGATCGATTTTGTCTCCATCTAAAATTGATTTAAATCTCGGCTCATGATCACAAAGTAAAGGAAATTCCCTTTCTAATTTTATTTGAACAAACTTCGTAAACTCTAATTGTGTTAAATTGACTCTTTTCTCTTACTTTCGTCCCAGTAGTCTTTTTCAAATTCCTTCTAAAACAAAAAGCCTTTTGTTGGCTCTCCTACAGTGTAGGTATATTTTCTGTAGTTCTTAGTGATTAGGTATATCTCTCAAAACATATTCATTCTCACTATTCATCAATTTTAGATTTGCTCACGACTGCCAGTTTTGTTCATACCATTTTTCACTCAAACGCAGTAAATTAAATGTAATTTGTTTTCGTTTCCTCCCCGCCGTTTAATGCTACTACTGTCTATCTGCTACAAATGAGAACTGAATACTGATTTCAAAATGTTCATAAACAGTGAAATTGAAGCATAAGTCGTACGAAAAAGCAATAAATATTTCCCGCTGTCCAGTCCAGTGAACTCCAATGTGGACTTGAACTTTTAATATGGAAGTTTTTCGTGTTTAACTTTTAACGGAAATGACAACCTCTTGATCCTCTTGTGTAGTCTCAATTTTTATCACTCAACTTATTATATTGTTGGCTTGTCCACAAGGCAGAAACCCTTTTTACAGAAAGAGAGAAGAGAGAGAGCGAAAGGAGAGTGAAAGTGGATGACTATCAATCAAACTACCAATTGCACTCTAATGCATGCATCACCACCACACACATCGCACCATCAAACAAGGGCTGACGAAGCCGAGGGATAGATAAACGATATGGGAGGAGGAGAACTACACAGAACTGGGAGGAGAAGGGAGGTAAATTGATTTCATACAAATTTACTCACGCAAGCATTACAACAAGGATGGTGTGTCTACGGATAGGAGAGGAGGGGGAGGAGGGGACATCACTGGGAAAGAACAAGAGAAAATTTTCTTGTGTTGTGTAATAGAGCATGCAACATTCATACTTGCCATGGGAAAAAGTATGTAAGTAGGTATTCCAACTTTTTACCCCTGGAATTCAATTGAAACGTTCCAGTCGATATTCCTTTGAATTTTCTCTCCCTCTCTCAACTCTGTAGATTACATACAAGAGAAGCAATGACTGTTATGTGTGTGTGTGTCCTTTACTCTTCTCTCCCCCCACTTTTGATCTCATTTGACCGCTTTGTCACAAACACACACACACACACTACAAGGAAGGATATTGTTTAGGCGTAGCATTGGAGAAACCAAATGTATTTGAAGGTGCCAATCATCATTGACATGCACTACATCCTCTTCTCCAAACACAGTGACTCTATGGATGATTAGCCTAGAAGATAGGTGGAGAAGGAGAAAGTAAAATAAAGCCTATGAAATTTTTCATCCTTTTTTAAACCCCATTTCCATCTTAAGCACTTTTTTGATTTTTATTTATACCTGATAGGTGAAGAGGTCAAATCGATAAGTGAGAAGAAGTAAACAATATTTCTGACTTCAAATGATGCCTCTTGTCATTCTCCATTTTTCCAGGAAAAAGTTTGAACCATTTTAAAAAAGGAGTCAATAATTAGAAAATTTTAAAATAGTTTTTACAACTTTTTCCATTTTACTTTCTCTCTCTCTCTCTCTCTCTGTTTCCCATCTTACTGTTGTGTGGTTCGGCTTTGTGATGAACTTGTATGAGATGAGGAAAGTCTGATTGTTCGTCTGTAGAGGGGAAATGGAATAAAACTTTATTCCAATTCCAAGTCTCTCCTCTCCTCTCCCTGTGCCTCCAAGTCCTCCTCTGTCTTCCCCATCACATCATGCTTCCCTTTGCCCTCAAAAAATTTTCCTTCAAATCGTATCCTCCTCCTGTGTGTGTACATACACTCCCAACTAGTAGTTCTGTTTCAAGCAACTGTGTGTGTGTGCGTTGTTGTTGTTGTGTACTAATGATTAAGCTGGAGCATAAAAATGGAGGAGGAAGCCTGAGGCTCTTCAGAATTCACTGGACCATTCATATGCTCGAATGTTATAACATCAAATAAAACTTCCGTTTGGATTCAATTTAACTTGTGAAAAGAGATTTTCTCATACTCTGTACAGAAAGTAATGTACAGAGTGTAGATATATTATTGTACTCCATCCATCCTCCACGCAAAGTGTACATACATGTATATGTATCGTGTATGTCAGTATAGGAGGAGAGCACATGTCATGCACCTATGCATGATGTGATGATGATGGTGGTCGGGATTTTGGCAATACCAAAACACACACAAACTATCCATACAAAGGCTAAGGGTTTACTCTGAATGTAGAACTTTGTAAACAAGCTCAAGAAAAATGTTTGCAAGGTTTGGCCGGGAATGTAACCGCTCGGCTCCAGTAAATGTACTGTGTGTGTATTATCGCTTGTGAAACTTTCAACTCCCTTCATTTTTACCTCGCTTTTTTCCATTTTGCACAGAATTCATTCAAGTGGACTTAAAATTATGTTGCCTCATATAATATACGGGGTATAACGGATTCTTCAGTGAAATGCGTGTGTAGTGTACACTAGTAGACTAATATGGTGCACATTGTTGCTTCAACCCAAAGTCATGAAGACTGAACAACAAATGGTGGAGGGAAAAGATGAAAGTGAAAATAGATTATGAAGAGAGGGGGGGGAGAAGAAGAGAATTGTGATTTTTAAGTATGATGAATTTGACAAGAAAATATGCAAGGGAGAAGACAAGACAGAAGGAGAGAGGAAAGGAGGGCAGAGTTTAAGCTTTCAGTGCAAGTTTAAAGTACCTCAACGTTTTTTCCACTCTCCCATGCTATGCGTTGCGTTTGAACACTGTCTACTGTGTACGTATACACATTGTATAAATTTGTCTCATATCAAATCATTGCAATTTTTAGTGGATAATGCAGCTGGTTGCAAGGAACTCCTCTGTGGATCATTGTGTTTGGCAATATGAAATTGTGTACCTATAGCTATGCATATGAGAGATAGAGAGGGAGAGTTTTCATACATTTTATTCTTTGGGAAAAGTTTATGATTATAAATGTACTCTGGAAAAAATATGATTGTCGATAGTGGTGAGTGTAGGTTGACTGAACGGAGCGCAGTCGTACATTTTTTCCCACACAGAGCAATCTACGAGTAAAGAGAAAGTCTCTGGGGAATTTGTAAATAGAGAGAGAGTCACAAAAGAAAAGAAAGTTAGAATGTACTTCATAAAGGTAAGTTGTCGGTGGGGCTTTTTTTGAAGGCTACAATATATACATACTGTAGTTTGGTATACATTTCGTCGTATATAAAAATGGTAGATGAGTATAGAAAGTTCATGGTACTCCTCATATACATAATACATTTCCTCTCCTCCTCTTCTAGTAATTTGCACTCAAATGGAACGACTTGGAGGTGGTTGTACCTTGTCTAGCATAACATATACATTTCTTAGCACAACCCAACAGAGGGTACAGTCGAATAATAATTATCTACCAAAATTCTCATCCACTTCAAGTCTCCATTTCAATAACTAGACATTTTTTTATACTGGATCATAAAATTGAAATAATAATTCCCCCTTTGAAAATGAGCAGCCCTGCCTTAATACACCTGGGTTAAGGCTAGGAGAAAAGTGAAAGAATAAAAAAAATAATCCTACACATTCCATGATGATACGGACGGATTAAGGTGTAAGTAAAAGAGAAAGAGAGTAAATGAGGAAATCTTTTTTTCTTCTATCCAATGTGCATTTCTTTTCTCTCCCTCTTTCTCTTCGTTTTTCACGAAAGAGGGTAAGAGTGGGCAGAGTGGAATTTTATATAACTTTTTGTGACACACACACAAAGTGAGACGCACAAGGTAGAAAGCTGTAGACCCTTGGGCAACACAAGGGAAATGGGGGAACTCTTACACTTTTCCCGTGAAAGAGAGAGAGAGAGAGAGAAGTGAGGTTGGGGAATATTTCATGGCTTGGCGATCAATTTAAACTTATGAATATAATAAGGCTGAGATTAACGATTGAGGTGGAAAATGAACTAAAATGTCTCAGTATTCCATCAATTTTGTCGTTTTTGGAGAAAGTAGTGCAAAAGCCTCTCGCTCTCTCTCTCCGCTCTGTGTTAAGACAGATTGTCATGTGTGTGTGTAGGGAGACAGAAAAAGAGAAGGGGGAGAGAAAGGAGTGAGAGAGAGAGAAATTTCTGACTAGAGTTGAAGAGAGGCAGGGAAAAAAGCAAAGAGGGGGAAAATATTGAAAAATATAGACACGAACAGGGAGACAGAAAAAGATAGATAGATTTGTAGAGTTGGTAGTCATCGTCCTTCTCATCGCTTTCCTTTCCTCGGCTGAAGAGTCACGGAGCCGGAATGGCATTGCATTACATGTTTTTCAATGCTATGGTTAATTGCGAAATGGGATTGTATTGCATTGCATGTCTCTGGAACACACACACACACACAGGGAAGCTCAGATAAAATAGAAGAGAGAAAGAGAAACGTTGTGGCATACACATGTACGAGGGGCACACACACTTCCATATATTGTACATGTACAACCTACACACTCACAAATATTGATTTCCGATAATAACTTAAGCCGTCTCTCTCTCTCTTTTTCTGCTCCGTAGACTTGAGAAAGTCTGCCAAAGCTGGATGTGTGTGTGTGTGGATGTGGATGTATAGCAACATGTTAATGTGTGTGGATTGCGTATTTTAATGTACTACCTTCGTACTTTCAGATGGGATCTGCTGGGTGAATGGATGAGCTAATATCCCTCCTGAGACCCCGCTCTATAAACTTCTTGTCTCCAATTCTCTCCACTTTGCATCCTCCTCCTCCTCCTTCTCTTCTTCCACTTTTGCAGAAAAAAGGTAGTCACATCAAGTATACATTTGCGTGTGTGTCCAAATGTAGCCCCACTCATTCTTAAACTATTTCTTTTTTCCATCCAATCTCATTTCAACTTACCCCCAGAGTTCCCCTCCAACTCTCTCACTTTCCAACGTGCCTTTGCCCTGTGTGTGTGTTTGTGTGGTTGAGGGGAAACACAGAGAGAGAAGGAAAGAGAAAGTAGGGGAAGGTTGCCCGTAAAAGTAAAATGCATTTGAGGAAATTTCATGAAAAAATCAAAAGAGGAGGATAGAGATAGAGTAAGAGAGAAAGTCAAAATGCTGCGGTGGCCTTACCCTCCTCTCTACTCTCTTTGTATCGTGTGTACTCAAGGCTAATTATCAACTAGAGTTTGGAAACTAAATTTAATTTAATCATCTCCCACCCAAAACCACATCTCAACTGAAAAAAGTACACATGAGGAGGAGGAGGCAAAGGTGAGCCTACAGTGGTACATTACACACAAGTACAAATTGTAATCACCATGAAGGAACCCATTGAATCAATTCCCAATCTCCCAGTCTTTCACAGGGACTCCAGCCCACACTGCGTTACTCTCACTTCCAGCTTTATTTTCTCCTCGTTTTCTCAAGGAGAGAGTACTGAATGCACCACAGACACACAGGTGGAGGGGTACAAAAAGGAAATTGAGGAGGTAATGTTAATGCTCAGCCATGAAAATTTAGTTTAAACATTAAATGTTTAAAATGTACTGTTGTCAGAGGGGAGAAGTTCCTTATTTGTCATGCATGGCTCAGCTTTCCCTCCTCTAACTTTTTTTGTCGAAAAATTTCTTCTATTTTCTTCCTTCCAACTCTACGACATAGTCTAGACTCTAGACTCCTGGGCGAGTGTCACCAGGTAAGATTTAAAATGTACAAAAATTGAGTCACATTTGTGATGTACACGAATGTCTATATATATGTGTGTGTGTGTCTATCTTATACGTGTCGTAAAAGTTATTCCGAGTCACACACACTTTCCCCTGCAAGGTGGAAAGAGACGGCATGTGAGGGACCACAGAGAAGCAACTCCTTTCCCCACACAGTGCGATATGGGAAAGAAGAGGGAGAGTCATCGTAAAAAATGTCTGGATTTTCCTGAAGAAAGATAGAGAGAAATAGAGATAGAGGGAAAAATTCACCAGTGGCAAATTGAACAGCCGTCAAGACACCCACATAGCCACACACACACATGTCTGCATGTCATACAAATGATAGAAGATGGGGGATTGGGACAAAAGGATGGGCACTCCATGTCAAGTTCCCATAACACATTGATTTTGTATCCAGCCAAGACGAACCTCCCAAGAACGGTGTGGACTGCATTTGTGTGTGTGTGTGTGTGTGTGTGTGTGGAGCCTTTAGCCAAATAATTCCACAATAATATGGTCCCACGGATGGTGGACTACAATACAAAGCAATATCATTTTACCGCATTACTTTCTCTCTGTCCATTTCCTTGGAATATATTTTCTTGTGGTCGTAGTCGTAGTGAAGAGAAAAAAGGAAAGCAGTTTAGTTTCGCTTGTGTGAAAGAGAAAGAGAGAAAGGTGTGATGATGGCCTCGGCCATCGTCATAGCTAGACCCACCAACACTAAATCTTGGGAAGCTCACAACGTGGGGAAAAGTAGAAGGAAAATATGATATGTACAAAAAGGGAAGGACGAGTGCAGAGGGAAGTATGGGAACACACACAGGAGTATTCCATATCTCCCACACACAGGCACACACACGATTGTGTGGAGGTAGAGGTAATAAAAGGATACATATATAAGCAAACATGGAGAAAGAGAGACAATTTAAAGGTACAGTGGGTGGGTTACATACATGCATTTTACAGTGTGCGGAGAGATAGAGAGGTTAGTAGATAGCGGGGAATATTCTGTGTAAAAACTAACATGTATTATTATGTTTCGTCTCGTCTTTGAGCTGAGTTTGTGCATGTGTGTGTGTGGGAGAAGGAGAGTGTGTGTAAAGCGGGGCTGATGTAATGTAAGTAAAGTATTAAGGATATTACCATGAGAAATGGTGTATTATGACATGATTTCAGTTCACTACTCTCCCTAGTCCTACCTAAAGAGGTAGGACTAGGGAGAGTAGTCGAAGGAAGGAAGATAGAATTATGAGAAATGATAGTGTGTGCTATTACAGATACACACACACACAGCATGCCATTGCATCGAATGTACAAATACCCTCACTCTACCTGCCTTCTTTTTCCCACCCATAGTATTCCATTGCATGATTCGGTGAGGGAAATCCCGAATCAAATGTAGTGACTTACTGAGACTCAGACAAAGACAGTCCTCCAGCAACGTTTCTCCTACCTTACAACCTGCGGCACGTATCCCTCCCCTTTTCCACTCTCCCCACCTCACACACATACGCATACATGTAGATGTGTGTGTGTGCAGAGCAGAGGTATGCAGGATTTGTCTATGTGCCGTGCTGCAACCACAGCTTTCCTCTTTTCGGTTTCCCTTTCTCCCAGCTCAGCTCAACACACCCAGCATAAGAGGAGAGCAGAGTGAAAGGAGGAGAACAGGAGCCGGAGTTTATTCAGCAGACTCTGGACTTATAACACTGCTGTGTCCCAGCGTCCATGTGAGTTCTCAACAGCCTCTGTCTTGACTCGAGTCAAGACTCTGAACTCTCGCTCTCCTTGTGTGTGTGTTTCTCTGTTCACAGAGCCGTACCGTACCGTATACAGAGAGAGAGAAAGAAAGAGATGGTGAGATGAGAGAGAGGAATATGTACGGAGGCCCTGCGCAAAAACCAAGGATTCCTACACTGTATAAAGATTAAGCAAAGCGGGTTCTCTTCTCCAGTCTCACCCGGACAGTGGAGCACGTAGGAACAAGTCATCTCTTCAACACACAGCAACAGCAACAACAACAATATCAACAACAACAACAACAAAATCTTCTTCCTTCATCATTGCAAAGTCTTTGCCGTCGTCGTCTTGATCAGTTGTCAGAGTCAAAAGGAGAAAACAGGGAACGAGAGAGAGAAAGCAAGAGAAAAAGGAGGAAAAGCTGGAAGATACATACATATGCAGTCGATTTTCATAGCGAACCGATAGGAACTGATCCCTTGAGAAGCTTTGACAAGTCACAGATTTTCCTCTAAAGACTTGGGTAAACCCGTAAAACAAATTTACACGAGATTTCAACCGAAGAAAAAAAAGCTTTTCTTGTACTTTTCCCTTTTCATTTTGTTTTGAATAGTTTTCGTGAGGCCTCTCATTTTTGTTCTCTTTTTGAATTTTTTGGAACTTTCCACCCTCACTACAGCTACAGGAAACTGAGAATAGAATGGAGTGTATAATTTAGTAGTTTTTACAAAAGATCTTGTCGAAAGTGTCACCTTCTCTCTCTAATTTGTCTAAAGTTAATGAGAGTTATTAAAACAGTAGAAAAACTTTTTTTTGTGAGTATGTATATCACACTCTGCACTTTTCTCCAGCCTAATATAGCCCAAATTAAATTAACATAATATTTTTAGAAGGAGGGATAAAGGTAGAGAAGGAGAGAGTTCATGATCAATGTAAATTTAATTAGTGCGACACATAGCCCTCTCTTTTTCTTCTTTACTTCTCCACAGGCAGGGACAAATTAGCGAGGGAGAGAAGGCAATCTAGAAGAGGAGCTTTGAGAACAATTTAGACACAGTTTTTGAATCCGAGTTTGAAAAATCCTAGCACACAGGAATAGAGGGAATTCTTCAGTGAAAGTAAAAAAAATTGTCATATTTTTTTCTCAAAATTCTTGTTCTTCTCTCTGACTGCAGTGCATGGAGTTTGGGCTGTTCCACGTACGACGGACTGTGATATGCCTACTGGCTGTGAAAGACTGTGGGTGAGAGTAGTAGAGAAGAAGAATCATTTAGAAGACCACACATCATCATTATTATCATCATCAGCATCATCATCCTCAATACTTGAGCCAACCAAAACGATCACGCACACACCAAACGACAAAAGACAGTCAGTCTGTCCATCTCAACCCACCCACGACTCAATTTCGTTTGGCAAACTCTCCGGACAAGAAAAACAAGAGGGACAAAAACAACAACAACCGGAACACAAACAACAACAGCAACAACAAGAGAAAAACTGTGGGTTGCTGAACGAATTTAATTAGAGTTTTCCTCGACATAGTTGAAGAAAAAAGGAAGAGGGAAAAGAGAAGAAGAGAGGGGAAAAATTATAATTGGCCCTTCATCTCATCTCTATGCTCAGACCCCTTTTGACTCATCTTCAGCCAAACCATAACTGCTAGGCGGCTCACATCGGTAGTTCCTCACTACCTAATCACGATTGCATGGTATGTACAAAAAATTAATTAATATCAGACTTTTTCCACTCATCTCAAATTTCTCATATTATTAATCACACCAACTCACACACCGCACCATGTGTGTCTTACAGCAATGTGTGCCTACACATATCATTTAATTAAATTGCATTCATATTACCCCAAAAAGTGTGACCCCAGAGTTCAATGTCACTCCAATGCCGGATCATAAGAGTTTGTGTGTGTCGACAGTTTGTACAATTGATTTAAAAAAACCAAGGTTAAAGTGACACACACCATTATATCAAACACAAAGTCCCATCGATGGATGGTTCGTCTGTGTTGACAAACCAAGAGTCGTACAAAAGTGTACCATGGTTAAAATTCGAAGAAAGGGAGATTGGCGGCTTTATCCTCTGTCTCTTTCTCTCGAGATTTGTGACGACTCAAATTTGAACAGAGAATTGTCTGTATAGCCAAAGAATTTGGTTTGGTTGTGGTAAGTCCGGTGGAAAAAAGACCAACTCTTTACATTTGCCATTTGGGAGGACAGAAATGATGTAAAGCAGAGAAGGGAGAGAAAAATAGAGAACGTGCTTTGTCATAGACACTTTCTAGTAATAGAATACAAAAGTCGAAAGGTAAATAGCCCTACACACACACTCTCTCTCTCTCTCTCACTCACAGAGCAACACTCACGTATTGTTTATTTTGTACACCCCTGAAAAGTGGGTGCGTCTTCCTTCTCTCTCTCTCTCTCTTGGCTCTATTCCTGGTATTTATAAAGAGATACCTTGTCATGATGTGGGGAAAAAACTGTAGGTTCTAAGTACACATAAACGTATGTAATATAAGTATAGACACATGAAGAGAAAGATGGGGAAAGTACAGTCACCCCATGATAAATGCATTAACAAAAGGCAATATTTCATGCATGCACACGACTGTAAATATACTTTGTCTTCCACCATTCCATTCTCTATTTCTCTCTTCAGTGGCAAAAGGCTACTCTCAACTCTCACGACTTCCCCACAATTTTATTTGCAATGGTCATAAGAGGAGCGGTGTGTGGGAACGAGAGTAGGAGAGACTACATGAGTGTGTTTCGTGAGGATAGAGTCAAGAGGGCACAAGTGCAAATTTTCCCCACTTTTTTAGTGGGGTGAAAGTATATCGTTGATAACACACATACAGGTAAGTAGCTATATATATGTAAACTTATGTGGACCGGGTTGCTTGTGTGTGTGGATATAGAAATTTCTCAGTTGTCACAGTCAGTGTCTTTCTTTCGCGTTACGCTAGAGGCGATACAGGGGAGAAAGTGGGAAAAGTGCAGGCGGGCATATTGAGGAGGGAAAAAGGGAGGGACGGTGATTGTGTCAAATATAGATAAGTGCGTGCTTACGTAGGCTATGACGTACGATAAAAATCTCCTGAAAAACCAGTACACTATCAATTTCCACCTCTTCACTTTCCCTCACCACTTTCTCCCTTCTTCAGACAATAGTTTGAGGATCGACACACACACACGTACACTTGAGAGCCCACGTGGTCTCTCCTCGTGTGTACATGCGGATGTATGTGGTGGAGGTGGACGGGTACTAAGAGGAGGAGAAGGAGCGGGAGAATGAGACAAATAAAAAGCAGAGAAACAAAAACAAAAGATTTCAAAACGTTGCATCTCACCGAATAAAGTGGCTGGCTGGGAAAAAGAGTGAAGGGAGAACTTTATCTTGTTTGCAACTTTCGAATATCGCATACAATCGTCAATAAAGCAATGTACTTTCACCAACATACAAACACACACATTGGGAGAAAGTGGAGAAAAGATCTTCTCGTGCATCAGCATCTAACAAGGATTTTTTTCATGGGTGGTAACTGTGCATTTGTGTGTGTAGCAGGTGGGTAGAGTGAAAGTGGAGAGAGAGAAAGAGAAAGGCAAAGAGGGGTGACGGGGAAAGATAGATGAGCTGTAGTCTACATTTCTTGTTGTGTTGCAATAAGAAAATCTTATTTTCTTAAAGTCCTCCTCTTCCACTTGTTCCTTCCTTTCCTTTCCTTTTCTATTCCACTATCCTCCTCATCTTTCCTATACTAGGTTGTGCGATAAAAGCGGCAGACGGAAGGGATCGTCGTAAAAGGATCACTCACTCTTCTCCATTGCCTTTATGCTCGTTTCCTTGACTCATTTGTAAAGCTCTGCCCAATGAGAGTAGAGTAGAGTCTCTCTTTCTTTTTTCATATACTAGTAGTGTACCAAGTAAGTAGAACACCCAAAGACGTGAGACCGTTGTATGTTTGTGTATTATTATTTCGTGTAGTCGGCTAGGCTGTGGGTGGAAGATGACTAGAGAAAATATATCAAATGACGGCACACCTGCTGAAGTAAGCAGTGAGCCGTACATCATTCTTGATGTACGTACATTGTTGCTCCGTGTCAATTGCCTATATCCATCCCTTTGTAACATGTATGAACAAAAGGCTTTCTCTATACTTTCCAAGTACAGAGTGGGAGAAGCAAGGGAGAAAGCACAGACTGTCTGAATTTTATATTTCCCTACACATCACAGGGGAGGAGGAGAAAGCATGAGGGAAAAAATCAGTGTGTTATTTGTACAGTGATAGAACAGAAGGAAGAGCAAGTCTACATAGACCGCCTATGGTAAGCCACATTAATGGAGAAGGGTTTGGCAGCTGGCTACTATGATAATGATTGCGGAAGCGTACAGCCCACACACACATACCCCGCAAACAGACTGTGTGTGTTGGTGGGTTAATTCAAGAATGAATAGAATTCAGTAGATATAGAGAGAGACACGTAATTGAGGAATAAGAGTTGGACACCAGGTTGAGTTTGACGTTTCTATTTTTTCAAGTTTCCCGCCAAATGCCAAATCGCCTCTGCCCCGTCAGCCCGTTTCTTATTTTCCTCTTTGAGAGATCCAGGTACATTATAAAGTGGTGTGTGTGTAAAGACTGGAGTTTTGGTAGGAGGTTCCATTTTCTCCTCGTTATCTCCCTACTATTCTCTTTCTATCTTTTTTCACCCACCCCACTTTTCCCTTTACTAGAAAGAACTGGGCGTATGTATGTAAAGACATATGTGCAACTTTCCAAACCTTCTGTCCCTGTCTCCTGAAATTAAACTCTTGACCCTGTTTTACCCTCCTTTCACTTCGAGATTAGCTGCTTACAGACAGGCAAGGTCTGGAGGATCCTTTAGACCAAAGGGAAAGTAGACTTCATGAAAGAGTCTCACTACTGCCCCCATTTTCCGCCCCTACTCTCCCCCTTGCCCCTATGGTCACTCTCTCTCTCTGTTTTCATTCTACTATTTTTTGTGTGTTTGTGACTTGTGGAGGAATGGAGGGAGAAGGGATTTTTCAAGTGGAGGTTAATCCATACTCAGTAGATACATAGATGTGTGTGGAGAAGGAGAAAGCACACACAAAAGAGAATAGGATACAACAACGAAAGACGTCGATTGATTTCTGTTGAGAGAAGTAGAAATCTTTCACTTTTTCCTTTTTTGTTTTCTTGTCTCTCCTCGACAATGGACTCACACGGAGTGTGTCCATGTTGAATGCAGAATCAAGGCAATATAGCTGTGTAGATATGTAGAGTAGACTCGGCGTGGAAATTTCTGTGCATTAGCATCAATGGGAAAATGAAGGGATATACAATAACGAATAAAGAAAAAAACTTTTTCACACATCCATCTACTTCACACAAATTGTTCTATCTATCCGAAATTTCTACAGACTTGACTACACAATCGTGTACATTTGGCTTGGAAAGGTATACCTATATTGTACACAGCAGTACATAGACGAGTGTATGCGTATTGTATAGTTAGTTTCCTTGCTATCGTTTACTTAGTTGTTGACTTTAGCTGATTACAGGCCTTCTGATATGTTATGTTATAATAGACCTAGCTTACATGTAGGGACAGCTTGAGTCTTTTTTCTCTCTCACTTCATCATTAAGGTTTCTTGTGTGTGTGTGTGTGGGATGAGAGATAAGGACAAAGTAGAATAGATGTGAGACTCTCTCTCTCGGCGTGTCTTCTTTAAGGATACTTGAATGGCTTCTTTTTCCCTCACACTCTTCACCATTCTTGAGCAGTTAAAGCCATAAAAGGAATTTGTGTCTTTTGAGTGGAGTCAGAGCAAACTTGAGAGATGTAGAAGGATGACGAGGAGTGTATGAAGTAAGACGTACAATGTTGTACAGAATGTGTACAAAAATATACAATAAGTATATAACAGGGAGAAAACTGACTTATTATCAGTGAAAGTTTTCTCCATATAGCTAAAGTGTATATTTACGTTGAGACTATTATCTCTACACAAATTTAGAGAGACAGTGAGAATGAGTATTTGAAAATGGGAGGGAGAGAAGAGAGAGGAGGGGAGAAAGGTGGAAGAGGGAAAGAGGAAAAAAATCGTCAAGTATCTGATCGATTCTCTCTTCAGCTAAATTCCATCAAGAAAGGTTTCCTCAATGATTTGGGTGGTTCGTGGTGACTTGGCTTCCTTTTCACAACTTTGGAAAAGTGAAAGTGAGGAATAGAAAGAGAGGGAGAGAGAGCGGACAATTTAAAAATCCATTATCATGTACTTTGCTCAGATGAGTAGCTTAGTTGAGGCAGATTGAAGAGGAGTCAAGCTAATGTTCTTACCTTGACTAGTGATCGAAAGAGATAGCAACTTGTCACAGAGACCCTCCCTCCCTCCTTCTCTCTCTCTCTCTTCTTATCCTCTTTAGGCTTCCGAATTCATCCCACAAGAAGTGAAAAGACAAGACTTTTCCCCTCCTCTCGCTCATCTCTTTCCTCTCCTGACACTCTCAGTGTGCCTCGACGTTTGTATGTACGTCTGAGGTGCGTTAAGACAATGTGGCTAGACATGTATCTAACTTATAGGAACCACGTACATATTTCCAATATACGCCTTTGTCACCCAATATCCTGCATTTCCAACTGTGAGCTATATTAGGATACATGTCTTTTGTCTTTCTCCACCCGTACCTACATACACTGCATGTGTATGCTTTGGTCTGCACGCAGTGTTTTACTGCAAACCAGCAAAAGTAGCTATTGCCAATGCTATTGGCCTTTTTCCCTTTGAACGCACTACAGCTTTTATTTTTTTAAAAAAAGATTGAAGATTGAGGACGATCCGATTCCATCTCTCTCTCTTTCTCTTTGTGTCTACGGTTTTCTTTTCTACATGCGATGTGTTGATGTGAGAGAGACTCAACTCAACATTCGTTGTAGTGTGTAGTGTGTGATGTTTTTAGGGTGGACAAGGCTACACGAACTTTTTCACTTCCAAAGACTTTCTTTGTCTCTGAAGGGAGGAGGGGAGAGAGAAAGAGGGACAGAAGTGTAGAAGGTGGGAACTCAAAGAGAATTGGGAAAGAGACAGAGTGTGTGTGTGTGTGAGGGAGGAATGGGGGGTGGGGTAAAATTTAACGGGCGACATAAGATGGAAGAGCCAAATTGATGAATCAATAACAATTTTCCATTGTCACCACCGTCACAAGTTACTGAGCCTCAGTCTCACATGTCAAATGCACCACTGTACCTGAGATGAGAATGGAAGAGTCGAGAGAGCCGCCAGCCTAACTAGCAATTGCTCTTTAGTTTTGCCAATTTTTCCATCTCTTATTTTCCCCCTTCTCTCTTTCTCCCCCCCCTCTCTCTCTCTCTCTTGTGTCTCTTCTTCCTGTTTCCTTTCCTCCAGTAACAATTGACGTCTTCTTTCTATTTCCAATGCCCTAACCTTTATACTAATAATCTGTAGACTTGTCTCTCTCCATCTCTCTCTCTCTCTCTCTGACTTTTCCTTCACCGCCGCCCTGATCACAAGTGTGATTTTCATTGTACACAGTTTGTGTTGCCCAATCCCCTCACGAGAAACACACACACCAACTCAATTCTATGATTTAAGAAGTGGGGTACACAAGGCAAAATAAGATGAGATGTCTACTCTACTCTCTTTTTGTGTATGTGTGTGTAGGTACTAGTTGATTGACTAAAAGCTTTCTCATTCCCGTGGTGCTCCTTTCTGTCTTTGTTTCAGAAGCCAAGAGTGAGAGAGAGAGAGAGAGAGAGAGAAACTTCAATCTCTAGCTAATTTCCTAGCAGTTTAAGTCACCAACGTCGTCTATCTACTTTAGTGCCTCATTTATCTTATCCATTTATTTCATATACACCCCAACATATATAAACCTCTCTCCCTCTTCTCTCTTATACGAATTACTTGTATCCCATGTTTGTGTGTCCAATCTTTATATTCTTTTCCTCAGTCTCTCCTTCTCCTCCTCTGTGTCAACACTACTTTGCGCTAAATGTCCTTCTCACCTTCCCTTCTTAGCCTTTTATATCATCTACCTACAAAATCCTTAACGTGTACTTTCCGTAGTTGGTGTGGCAAGAAAGGAAAAAAATCCTTTTTCTCCGTGGACATTTTCTTTAAGACTTCCTTCCATCCAAGACAAGGAGAGAGTAGGGGACCAAAGAGGGAAAGTCAGGAGTCAGAGTTTGACTACAAGAAAGAGAGAAGGAGGGAGGGAGGGATAAAGTACAAAGAGCATATTCATGTAGAGAAAAAAGGAGAGAGTCTTCTCACATGTGTTTCCACTTTCCCCACCTAATTCATCAGCTTATGACTGTTGCATGGCGTTAAACTAGTCCAACATCATCATCAATATCCTTATCATCATCATCATTATTAAAAGCATCTCTTCACCAAACTAAAATCTACGGAATAGAGTGAACGAACTCTACATACACACACACACTCTATACACGAATGTCATATAAAATTGGACACAAAACTAACTTGCTTGATCTGCTAGTTTGTGGCTCAAAGACGTTGGTTCTTTCTCTCTCTCTCTCTCTCTGTCGTACACAAACTCTTTGAGAATTTGAAGGGATGGAGAGTTTCTCTCCTACGACTTTCCCTATTTTAGGCATGACTATAAGCAATTCCATTTGTGCCTGACAGTAACAGCTATTAGTATAAATGAGCCTACACTCTCAACATTACAGTATTCTGTAGTGAGAGAGAATTTGTGTGTGGAGAGGGTCTAGCCTAGCCAAGGCTCCATTTTCCAACCATGAAAAATGGAGGGAAAGGCACAAATGAACAGCCACCACACACCCACACACACACACCATAGCATACCAAATTACAGAGAAAAAGCTGGAGCGATCCTTCCTTCCATTTTTTCCCATAACGGCAGAGCTCCAGGAGAGTTTTACAATGTAAATCTATGTTGGGATATCCAGACACACACACACACACCAAGGGAGAGTGTGTGTGAGTGTGTGTGTGTCTGGATTTTGAGGCTGGGTGTGGTAGATTCTAAATCTGATCTGTATCCTGTCATTTCTAAATTCTGCATTCTCCCAGATTTACTTGATTTTGTCCAGCACACAAAATACGGCAGAGAAAAGTTTCTGTATAACGTGGAGAGTGAAAGTATGTGTGTGTGTTGCACTGTACGAGGAGTTTCCCTTTCTCTTGCATATTACATTACCATTAGGGAAAGGAGTCTTCACAACTGTGTTAGGGGGGAGCGTGGTCCACAGCACAGTGCACTGTCAAAGGAAAGTGTCCACTGTTTCTGGAACCATCGTCAAATCATCATTTTGTCAAGGACAAAATATGTGTATGGTCCGACGATACATACACAACACACGTACAACGTACACGACAAGCACGGAGACAGACAGGGAGAGAGAGAGAGTGGTGAGTTGGTGAGGGACGGGAGGAATAGAAATTGAAGCCCGGGTGCTTGTGGTTAAGAGAAAAGTGAAAAGAAATGAAGACGCCTCGTGTGGGTTTTTTGTTGGAGGCTCATCTACATCTGACTGATAGGGAAAACTCGAACAGAGCCTAGCCTAGGAGCTACAGAGAAAGGAAGGGAAAGGAAGAGGAAAGGAGGCAGCAGCCGCCTCGCGTCACTCTAGTAAATTGAGTGAAATTTTCTGGGAGAAGTAAATGCTGAGAGCATTATCATAATAGATGCATGTCTGAGCGTCTCTCCTTATGCTTCCCTCCACTTCCTCTTCCCTTGTCTCTCTCCATCTCTCTAGCTCCCCTCCGTCGTCAACATACAAAGTACACAATTTTCTCTCCCTCCTCTCTATCTCTCCTTCTTTCCTTCTTATGCTGAATGTACGTACGCCTTGTGTAATATTACCATGGTGTATTATATTTTGCAGTTCAAAAAATGAATATCAGAGCACCACAATACACACATTCGTGTGTCCCACACACAACATGAACATGAAATGGAAAAGACGGGGACTGTCTAGCTACATTTTAAATTTTCTACCTACTACACATAACACATACACTCACGTCTCCTTTGTTGACTCGATAGAACTTATATTTGGGTAGACGACATTAAATTCTGTGTACTTTTTTGAGGTAGGGAGGAGGAGGAGAGAATCTACACAAATATATTTATCTACTCTACAGTCTCCCTAATTTTCTTTATTTTCCCTCAATCTCATAAAACACTTTGAATCCTATCAGCAACTCAATTTTTGACAACTCTCCATAATGGATTTCTCTCTCTCTTCACTTCTTTCTGTGTGTGTGTGTTTATCTAGAGCTGTTTCAGTCCAAGAAAGAAAGACTCTGTCAACGGAGAGTGGTGAAAATTTCACCGTGAAATGAGTTGATATGAAAAAAGAAAAGTGAGATGTGTCAACTCTGTAAACAATTTAAATTTGTATCCTTTTCAATATAATTTATTTTTGCTCTCAAAATATTTTTAAAATTAAATCAAAGACGATCACAACAAAATTTCCTCTACACAAAAATAGCATTAGTGTTCCATGTACCCTCTACTCCACAAATAAACACTCGTAGGAGAGACGGGCGGGAGGAAAACAAGTTCAAAAGATGGTACGGGAAATTATGAAAAATCTCTTTTCCCTCCTCCTGTCCCAGCACATGTTTTACATGGGAGGGAGAGGGAGGAAGGAAGGAAGGAAGGTAATAATTTAATAAAGTGGCGGCCTTGTACTAGCCCCTCCATCCACACGCAAGCACAAGACACTCCCGAGAGTGTGTGCACACACACACAAGCACAAGCGGAGGATGCATGGAGAAACTTGACAGTGTCCAAAAAATCCAAGAGAAGAAGAAGAGAAAGTCTCAACCCCTGCATGTTTCATATGCTAAGATGGGAGAAAGATATTAATAGACGTACATCTCTTTGGCCTGTGTGTAGTTCTTTTATACTACTACGTACACGAGTGAGGGTGATAGTAGTTGTGATGGTGGTACATGATGGGCTGGTCTCCTCCCTCCTCCTCTCCTCTCCGTTCCCTCCCTCTATCCTTTTTACTCAGAAAAAAGTAATAAATGTTGAGGTGGAGTATATTTCATGAAAAATGTAGACTCTGGGTTTTGGAAGTCATATTGACAGGGAAATCGTATTTTCCTCTTAAATAACTGGCCCAACGAGAGTCAGTCTTCTTCTGCTTCATCTTCTTCAGTGTCAGACTTTTTCGCTAAATTCACTTACCTTTTTTTCTCCTTCCTCCTCCTCCTCCTCCTTCTCTATCTTCATCTGTACGTTTCTACTATTCCACTATGGATACCACTCTATAGCTTATTCATGTAGTTCATCCATATCCTAATCTTAAAGCTTTTTCCGAACAAAAAGTCGTAACTCCATTCAATCTCTTCATGGGGATTCCCCCACTACTTTGTGAGTCTATTCTTCCAACAACAGGAAAGGATGGGATGAGCGGAGAGATGGTGGTTACATCCTTTTGAAACAAAAATTTCACACACACACACACAATATCAAGTCTATATATTTATTATTATATAATATAGATGAATGTAACATAACTCCTCCCCTTACTCTTGGCACAAAATGTCAATCTATCACTTTTCCTACCATTCCCACAAGATGAGTCATTATAAAAACATTTAGAAAATGGAAGTCTCTTTGTCGTCCGTCTCTCTCCCTCCCTCTCCTTCTACCTTCATCTTTCTCTCTTCCTTCTCAGACATCTTCACTATAAGAGATATTTCTTTCCAAGCCAAACTAACAATTATAGTGCACTGAGGAGGAGGAGGTGGAGGAGGATACAAGGTACGAAAGTCAGAGAATGACATCTCTCCTTCATTTTTCCTCGCTCCCATTTCCCCCCATCCACATAATCTCGTTCTCTCCTTTGACGTGTGAACCATTTTCGGAACACTCGCACTCGTCAGGCAACACATTCTCCACACACACACACAGATAGATGGGCACAAAGGACACTCTTCAAAGTCCAATATTCGATATTGATATCATTACATATATATTTTTTCCTTCACTCCTCCTCGCTCTACTTTGAAGAGTACAATACACACGAAATATTTTTTTTACACAGTGTGTATCATTCCCCCTCTTTCTCTTTCTCAATATCCACAATGGAGAAAAGAGAGGGTGTCCAATCATAGGAAAAAGAAATGCTTCGTTGAAAATATCTTTTAAATTACCTGACAGTCATGGCGGGAGGACAGACAGAATCGCTGAGTCATAGCCTCAGTGTACAGAGATACACATTCCGTGACTTTTTTTCTCCCTCCTCCCCCTCTCTCTCTGTCTCGTCCGGTCTTGCCAGAATAATCAATGAGGCTATGACTAGCCCTTGACCATTATCTTGTATCGAATGACATCCCCACATTTTTTCACATTACATTATCCATGTCCACTCACCATAGACAAGTAGTGGCTGTGCAGTGGTAAGTGTATTTGAGAGACGTGAGTATCTCTCACAAAAATTTTTTTTTACATAAATTCCCTTCTCCTCCACGCAAAAAATTCAATTGAGTCTTTCAGAAAAGAGGAAAAGGAGTATTCAATTTTCATTTTTGATGAGACACCGAGGATTTTTGAATTGAAGGGCGGGAGTAAAGACAAAAATATTTTTAACGATGTGCAATGACAAATGAAGGCCATGGCCTCTTT
The DNA here is from genome assembly GCA_009870185.1 of Pygmarrhopalites habei. NCBI lineage: Eukaryota > Metazoa > Arthropoda > Collembola > Symphypleona > Arrhopalitidae > Pygmarrhopalites > Pygmarrhopalites habei. Next base: position 21,338 of record WJFB01001845.1, read on the forward strand.
CTTCTTGTGTATCCACATATAAATTTTTCACTCAAAGTGTAATTAAATTTTCTTTTCTAACTTTTAGAGGACCAACAATCGGTTTTCTTCCCCCGAACGTAATTCCTCATTATCGTTGTGGGGGAGGGGGGGGGGGGGGGTAGGGGAAAGCATGGAAAATTGAGAAGAGTTTGAAAAGAAGGAAATGTGACTAACTATCTCTGTGTAATGCTCGTGCTTTCCCCTCTACTCTTCCATATATTTTATAGCTTAACTCGGCATTTCCGCCATGTAGAAACTGTATTGTGCTTAATTGTTAGATTTCCTCTGTTCTGTGTTTCCTCCGTGTGTTTGAACCACTTCCAAGAATCACCTCCCTCCACACACACACATTGCATCATCATCTTGAGTATAAAGTTGTGCAATCAGTTCAAAAAAAGAGAGAAAACCAAGCTTTCTATCTCAACCATATTGTTCTCTCTGCTTGTTTACACGAGTTTTTCCCCAATTGCTCCACTATTGACCAGCCCTTCCTGTTCCCTTTTCTCTCTCTCTCTCTCTGGCAAAAGAGGAAAGGCACGGGAAATAAAAGCTCTTTCTCACTCACACACACAAGACTTTTTTTGTGTGTGTTTTGGAACGTGCTTCAACTTGCCCCTCTTCCCCCAATTTCTCTTCTCCTCCCCTCGTTTTCACTCGCCTTTTTTCACTCTTTCTCTCTCTCTCTCGATCCTACCCTAACTGGCCTTCTCCTCTCAACTGAACTTTGAGTCTCCTTTCATCATCTTCATCTTCATCATCGCCCTACATCTCACTCTCGTTCTGGGCCTTGTAAAACAAATTTTGCCTACCCTCCATCTCCATGCTCGAAGTTGCCTAGACTTTCCCACTCCTCTTCGCTCCTCTTCGCCGTTTAATTTCAAGCTAGCTTTTTCCATTTCGTCCTTCCCAAACATAAATTCGCCCTGAGCAGGATGAGAGAGAAGAGGGATTCAAATCACTCATTGCCCAAGTGTTTGCTCAACGGTCTCGACAGCCTCTACACACCCATATGTAATTTTACCGTATTTGGCCAAGTGAAAGTAGCTCATTTTTATATCAGTTTCAAGTTACTTTCCTAAACGCCTCCCCTAAAGTTCAGTTCAACTTTTTGACTTTATGACACGTCCGAGTCAAGTCAGGATACATACGGTATAAATATAGATGTAATATTATAAAGATATGCATAAGAGGGAGAGTATAGTGAAGAAAGCTTAGAAAAATTTGCAGGAACGCAAACCCGCTAAACCCTTCATGTTTTCTCTATTTCTCTTCTCACCCTTAAAAACTCTCTCTGCCCTTCTCTTATTTAATGTGTTAGCCAAGTATGCAAAATTTCACACACACATTTGTATTTGTAACTATATTTCCTTCAATGCTCTTTAATCAAGACTGAAAAAACGCCGTGTGTGTGATGTGCAGGCTAGAATTCCGTAATTATATGACTCTTGATGATCACCAGAGAGAGAGAGAGAATTAGAAGGCGTCTCCATTTTGAATCACTTAGATGCATCCAGTATGAAATGAGCGGAAGCTGTAGTTTCTTCCTACCCAATTTTTAAATTTCCTTCTCCTTTTCCTACATCATTCCTTATAAAAGTCTGCATGTTACAGCCCACCCACCTTAGACGTATTTACTCATTATATCTTTCTCTTCCATTTTCATACGTCATACAACGTCAGACGTGTATGTGTGAGAGATATGTGGAGCTGCATAAAAGTTGTGTAAATAGGAAGAGAGAGGAGGAGGAAGGGAGAATTTTTCTTCATCTTGTATTTCTGAACTTTTACTCATCGGCTGAATAAAGAGTGAGTGGGAAGTCTCAACTATTTAACAGTTAACAATTAGTTGGACGTGAGAAGGGCGTAAATGTGCTGTGTGGTGGCTTCTGTGTTTGCAGATTATTAAATAATTGGAGAGAAAGGGGAAAGTAAGTTTGTAATCTTGGTTGTTTAGGTGAAATAATACACGGCAGGGAAGGGAAGAGAGGGGAACATGAAGCGTGCTAAGAAGGTTTTTCTCTGGGATGTGTCTAGGGAATCAAAACTCTTTTTCTCTGTATAATGTAAAGCCAGTTTCATACTTATTTTTGTATAAGTTGGAAAAGGTTCCAAAACAGCCACCAAACAATTTTCTACCCTTCTCTATTTACACTTTTCCCCCTTGTACTCTCTCCTCTCTCGCAGTACTTCCTCCTCGCTTCTGAGGGATCACAGTCAATGCAGTCTACAGTGGCCTTCTAAAGGTGAAAGTGAGAGGAGGAGGGAGAGAAAAAGTTTATGTCGATAAGAGTGGCTGCAATGTACTTTAATAAAAGACAAGACAAAACTTCACAGTCATGCCTATTACGCAACTTAGAAACTTAATTGTTATTTAATATTCCACCACTTTTTTTATCCAGAGAAAGAAAAATTGGTTCAAGTAACAATGCAACAGTGTAGTTGTACTATACTCAGGTCAACACACGGCTAAGTTCAGTTTAATTCCATGTCTGGTTTACGGTATCATAAAAACTAAGTAACGAACTGCACACACAGAGAGAGAGAGAGTGAGAAGAGTTGTGTTGGAGGATCTTTCCCTCACGTCCCCCTTCACTTTTTTTGAGATCAGTCAGCCAAAAACTGTATGATATAATGTGAGCTGCTTTTTCCCAGGAAGTGTTCCTTATGTACTTTAGGTGTAAATGAAGGAGAGGAGACAGAGGCGAACTTGTATTTATTTCAAACCCTGCCAAATTTTTTAAATTGAACAGTGTCAACATTTGACTGGGAATCCCTTCCCTTCTTGACATGTGAGTGTAAACTATTCCCCATTTTTTTCATTTCCCTCACATCTTCCCTCTTCCTAATGAGAAGTGTTGACAAAGTGCACGTTTTCACAGAGAGCATGTGAAAATCAACATTTTTTGGAATGGGGGGTGTGCATTCTATGTCCCGATGTCGGGTATATGATACTGGGCTGCACAGAAAAACTCTCTCATTTTTTTGTGTTGACGAGATGAAAGATGAAAATAGTCCGAGTACAATGCTTACAAAGTGTTTGAAGACTCACATAATTTGAATGTGACTAGAAACTAGAAGTCTCTCTATTTTCGAAACTGTATGTGTATATTCGGAGTTCTAACAAAGTTGCAGACGACTCCATGGATACTAGATTCACTTTAAGCTTTTCTACTAGTGACTGCACATTGAGGGTCAAGGGTCATATAAAGTTTTCGAAATTTCAGTCCCCTCAAGCTCAGTCCTAATTTTGACTGGTTTGTAGTAGAGTACCCGTTGACCTGTTATATCCTAGAGAATCCCCATGTCAAGTAATGTCAACTGAGTCCTGAGATAGTAGTAACTATTTTGAAAGGAATACGCTTTGAGTCCCTTAGTTCACTTTGGAGCGTTTCTGCTACGTAGGACCCTTGGTACGCTCACTGACACCCTTATTCACTACAGGAAAAGTTGTGTCTATACAAAACGGAACATTTAATAGAAACTATTCCGGCAAAACGATACCATACTGCTATTCAAGTCCATGCAGGGAATTCTTCATTTCTTGTAAATTCAGTTGGAAGGGAGACAGGGAGGGAGAAGAGAAAGACGGAGGAGCCTCGGTTTCAAATAATAATCTTGACGGGTATTTTTACCAGACATGATATGTGAGACAGGAGGAACGTTCTTTCATTTTAAATTAGTCTCGATCTCAACCCAGTCCCTTAGTAGGAGACACAAAAACAGGGATAGAGGAATAGTGGACAGATAAAGGCAAAGAGAAATACATAGACTTTCTTTTGTTAGGTGTACCATCCTCATACCTGTCCTCCATCTAAATGAGGACACAGAAAGACTGTTAGACTATCGTACTTTGAACAAAAGATGACTTTCTCTCTCTCTCTCTCTCTCTCTCTCTCTCTCTCTCTCTCTCTCTCTCTCTCTCTCTCTCTCTCTCTCTCTCTC
>WJFB01001846.1:0-25300 GCA_009870185.1 Pygmarrhopalites habei
TACTGAACCACAAAATTTTGTTAATCGTTTTTCAAAAGTTATAATAAAAATAAAAGTGACCAACTTAGGTGTATGAGAAACTTTTGTTACACCCTTTACAGTAGGTCATATTTGCATTGGACATGGAATATGCATTGACTTGAATTGGCTCCCTCCTATTTATTATTAAACCAAATAGAATTGTGTCAGTGCAAGGACTGCAATTCCCATTTTAGTTGAGAACACAAGGATTTTTTGAAATACTGACTTACTTGACTTTGTGACTGTAGTTGTGTGGAATCCAAGAAAATGAAATCAATAAATAGGTATAGTTACTTATTTATTGTCTAACAATAATAATAATGTTCAAGGTTAATTTAGAACTCATGTTTATGGAAATGTGATGACTCTATTTCTATGTGACTTTCCCCCCAACCAATCGGGTATTTCCAGGACAAAATTGTGTCAAGTCAAATGTCATTGTGCAAACCTCTTTCCTCTTTCCCTTCATTTAACCAATGTCATCAGTCAGTGACTCCAGTGCCCGGGTGTTAGAGAGAAAGAACTGGAATATTCCTTGTCCAACTTGTCTTTTCATGTCCACCAAATATTCTGTTAAGGCAAGGACAAAAAGCTTCATCTACTCATAAGCATTCTGAAATTCTTTGTTCAAAACAAGTGAAAAACACTCACGTTTCCTCCTTTCCATTTGGCAATGACCATTTAAAGTAAAAAAGAAGAGAATTGGAACTTCATTTGTGCTGTGCATGCGAGTGAGAGAATACACGAAGGGAGTTTAGATGAACGAAACACACACACACACACGAAAAAATTGGGGATACATGAGAGATAAAAACTGAGCACACATGTGAACGTACTCATTTCTTAGATCTTGGGAGTGTGTGACTTGATGTGCGAAATCGTGCAAATAAACTACGATTGGAAAAAGTTAAAGAAATTCTCACCCTATTGGCAATTAAGGGTAAGCCCATGTATTTTTCTTGAATACTCTCCACCTCCCTCCTCTCCTATCCTTCCCTGGACATAAGTATTAGTGATGGCTGTCAAATATATCTGTCCGTTGGGGAAAAGCTTGTGAGTACGTGTGTGTTAGTGAGTGTACAAAATGAGTATACAAAATATTAGACTGTGTGTGTGCCATGCTATGCTATTCATGGTTAGATAATTTGACGTTATTTACTCCGCCGCACGGCAAGCGCTCAGGATTAAATTCACTGTACATTTTTGATCTTTGAGAAAGATTATTAATATTATTATTATGGAGAAGGATGGAAGGATTTGATGGTGCTCTTGATAAACCACGGAGGAATGTAAAAAACGTAGATTGTACATCTTCCCATCTCTCCCTTCCTCTCTCTCTCTACACACAGACACACACTTACATTGTATTGTGTGTGTGATATCTATAAATATATATCTTCACACACTCATATTTGTACCTACAAATTTTTGTATGTAGACATGCACTCTACATACTTATGTACAAGAGGGAGAGATTAGAAATGCACGAGGAAGGATTGATGAGTTTTTACTCTGTACAAAAAGTCTTGTTTGTTTATATTTGAACTGCACACTTTTGACAACACACACACTCGCTCACACACTCGCATAATCATTTACATTTTGTACACACAAATCTCTACTTAAGAAGGGAGTACATCATACAGTGCAAAAATTATTACTACAATCTTTTTCCAGACTCATGCAGAGCTGGACTTTAATTTTTGGGCTGAATATGTAAAAGACAAGTGGAACTTACTGTGAAGGGAATAAGACTCCACAAAAATTATCTTCATTTTTTTAATAATGTTCTCCGTGTATTAATATCGTAGCCCCTTTCCCCCTTATACTAATCGTCAGATATGGTTAGATTCTTTAGTACCTGGTAGCTCATCATCTTTGATCTGTAATGGAGGCACATGTGGATGTGTTCAAAAATTTTTGATTCTTGAGATATAATTTTTTTTTCTTAAAATTCCATTTAGAGAGAAGAGGGCATTGTTAGACTATCTAATGTATTGTTAGACTCATTTCTCATGTCCTTATCATGGTTTTACTGCTGCTGCTGTTGCTGTTGAAGAGTGGATAGTGTGAGTGTGTAGGTGAACCGAGGTTCTTCCTGCTGGTTTGGCTGCTGGGTTGAGTGGCTTGAACTCGATAGTTTAGACTTGTGTGTGTGTGATGTGATGGAGCATTTAATCGGGGAATGAATCAATAGCATGATCGAAGGCAGTCAAGATATGATCACATCTCTCTCCTGCTCCTTCATGTGAGAGGAGGAGGACGAGCGACGGTGTGTACAAACCTCCCCCCTACTTCTTTGCATTTATATTTAAATCAAGGTCGTGCTTCCTCTCCATTCATATCTTGTTGTCTGATTGACATTCTGATGGATGCGGCTCAATGAGTCATAGGAGTCCAAGTCAAAATATAATAATATATCTTTCTTTGCTACCACAACACACACACACTCACTCCCCTTCCCTCCTCAAGATCTACAGTTGTATTGTGTTTTTACACAGACGTGTGTATGTGTGTGTCAAATCCACGGTAAGGAGTGCGAGTCAAAATTGTGATTGACAAAAAGAAGTTTCCATTCCGTTACTACCAGTACAATTTATTTGGAGAGGAGAATTCTTTCCTCCTCCTTCTCCTCCATCTGTGTGTGTGTACGCTTGTGTGTGCAGAAAATTGTGAGGATGATTCCAGGGAATCCTGATTATCCCCCTGATAATTGTTGTACAGTGCAATTATTCTAATGAATTGTATTCTATACATTGCATTACATTATGAATTTTTTTCTCTTACCCATCTTTATTCATGGATGAAAGGAAATGGAGGGAGAAGAGCGGACAGTTTAATAATACATTTTTTTATTGGTTAAACTGAAGGAATGTATCCGTACATGATTAATAATAATTGTGTGTTGAAAAATTAAAGTGGACGAGACAAGATAAAAGAATAGAAGAGTAGAATGAGAAAGAGAAAGGGGAAGAGACTAATGTCAAACTTGGATGAAAAGAAATGAATCGTACAAATCCTGTCGTCACTCACTTAAATACACACACATACACACACGTAGTCTCAGAATGATTACATAATTATTGTGATAAATGTACAGGAGCAATAAATGTCAATCATTCTCCCTCTAAAAATTTGTATCGTCCCTTTATACAAGTATCTCGTGTGTTGTTTAAATATTGCCTATACATATGATGAGGTATTGTCTCAAAACTCATTTTCTTTTTGTAAATTTTGAACGAGAAAAAAAAACATGATTGTCATTTTGATGACACTCACTCTTCAAATGTTTGCGAGAGGAGAGGAGTGAGTGTGTGTGAATTAATTATTCTTTTTTATTATTTTTTTGTGTTTACTTGATTCTCTCCAAATAGTAAAACACAATGATAAATAAATTTTGGATGTCGTCGTTCCTTCACCTGAGAATTTTTAAAAGGGAGGGAGAGATAATAGAAGAGTTTGTGTGTGTGTGTGTGAAAGAGTGATTGAAATAACCATACAGTCCATATGGACATTGTTAATTAAAATTGAGATTATTGATTTGATTGTGAAGGAAATGACGTTAGAGAAAGAGAGAGACAGAGTTTGAGGTTCGTCCCTTCACTTTTGACGACATGGCTGTAAACACACTTCGTCATGTTCGGAATACACATGACTCACGGAACTTCTCTGTGTACATGGATTGTTCTTCTCCTGGACGACCATTCTTATAACATGTCTTTTCCTGGAATTGTCACAGTTTCTGAGACTCTTATGATTCAAAATGTGGGCTAAGTAATTAATATTTAAAGTACTCATTTCAATTTATTGTCATGTCTCCCCTCCGACTCTCTCTTTCTCCTCAAACCCAAACGGCAGAACTGAACATTTCTCGGAAGTTTGTGTGTTCGAGAACAGGTTGTAACCCATATTTCTTCTCCCCTCTTGTTATTGGTTAAAGAATGAGCAAGAGGGACAAGAAAGTTGAAAGACTGGATAACAAGTCATTTCAATAATGTATAAAAAATCGCAATGAGTATTTCGCCAAATTTAATTTGGTTGACAATTTTGCGATGAGTTTCGACATAGTCAATGATGCCGATGTACGATGTATATATGTGACTTTCACTTTACAGTTTATAGGCAAATTTGACCAAGAGTCTTTTCACTTGTTTTTCCTGCACAGTGGATAATATTTCCATTATTAAATGTCCGGCGTAATGTGCATTTACAATTTATTTGGGTTATGTTGAAAAATCTCACAAAATTGAGTACTGCATACATAACTGCAAGTCTTTCTGAAATTTAAAGTGGAGTGGGTTGTCTGTTTGAATTGCATTTATGAAATGAAATTGGTCCAACATTTCTAGTCTAATATTTGCATTCCTTGAAGTACAGTTATTACAGTATGCAAATATCTTTTGTTGGGAATTCCAGCTTTTACAGTTTAATTCTTGAGTACTTGAGTTTAATAATAAATTGAAATAAATGAATGTATTAAATAATAATTAGGAAGATACTAAATAGGCACATGGTAATTGGAAGGAGTAGGGAAGACGTGAGGATGGAAATATTGTATTTGTTATAAATTGTGCTAAGTAAGTTGAGTTGCTCCCTTCTCCAAGATAAATATATTATGGTTTAGTCTACTCGGGTTTTTGATGACAGTTGGATACTGTCACTCTTATTTTCCACGCCTTTCCACTTCCATTCTGTCTGTCCGCCGCTCTCCCTCTCTCTCACTTTGTATCCTCGTATATCATCCACACACACACAAACAACATTATGTAGGGAAATGTGGTGAGTGGTTATCATTATATTTATTATAATATATTATAAGGGTACGTCGACATCATCCAGACAACAAGTCCCTTCCACTGCCACCGCCACCGGCATCAGTCCAAAAAATATTTAGGGAAAAAAACACACCGAGATGAAACAAACATTATAATTGATTCCCGTTCTTGACAACACCTTCTCAAGTGTGTGTGTGTATGGATACACGAAAGGCACACACAGTGTGTAAGTTGAGTTGATAATTGATTAATGCCTCGCATTCTCCTCCTCTCTCCCTGAATGTACAAAAACTGACAATCTCAGAATTGTGAGTATACGGAGTAGAAAATTAATTTATATAGACAATATAATTTTTTGAAATGAGAAAGACGGGGAAAATAACAAACGGAAAAATGGTTTGTTATCTGTCTCTCTCTCTCTCTCTTTCTCCAGCGTATTGATTTTTTGACACTCAATTTTACGGTTCATTTGTTTGAAGTTCCTCGACTTGTATTTTTTGAGGAGGGAGGAGGAATGGGATAAAATGAAAAATTGAATTTGCAACTTGATAGTAAATAAAGTGTAAAGTAAGTTTTGGAAATGGAAAACTTTTTTTTCTCTCTTCTCCCTACACAGAATATAAGACACACACACACACATCCAATATATTTGGTTATTTTATTTATCTCGTCCAAATAAAAAGGAGGAGAAAGATAGAAAGAGCGTGAGTGAGTGTGTGTGTTGGTATTGATATACATTTTTGTTTCAACTCATGAAAGTTTATTAATGAGAGAGAGAAGGGGAGGAGAGAGTCCTTTTCGTCTATGTCTTGCCCATCATTCCTGATAGGCAGGAGAAACAAACAAAACCGTAGGCGATTGAAATCATTCAATATCTATACACAGTCCCCCAATATACAATACATAAACAAATGCATCCACTATACTATATATTTATGTACATGTCAACCACTGTGTCTATTTAGAGGAAGTTAAGGGGGTCTCAAAAAACATACTAAGCATGACATTGTGTGTGTGTGTGTGTTTGTGGATGCATGCTACTTTTCCAAAAACTTTTTCTCTACTATTTATTTATGTATATTGTATGTGTACCCATGTTTCTACTTGTAGAATTGTTTTAGAATAATGGAAAGTACCTCTCCCTCCCGCTCTCTCTCTCTCTTACCCTCCCGTCTTTCATCATCCACTCATTTCAGTTCCTTCAAAAGTTACACACAAATGAATTCATTTAAATTATAAAAGTTGACTCTCTCTCTCCTCTCTCGCTTTCCTTGTCTCCGTCTTTTCTCAGTAACCCTCCAGCCTTTTTGATTGTTTCAATTTTCTGTCAATACTGTGTGCCGTTCATAAACCATGTATTTTGTACTCACTTTTAGTATATAAAAAAATATTTTCCTCCTCCCTACTTTTTCCATCATGGACTCTGTCACATTATACACACACACACATGCTAACATTTCCTTACACCCCTGTCCAATGTATGCAGTATAGGGGAAGGAAGTAATATGATTTAATAGATTGGGGATATAGTCAAGACACAGTGGAAAAAGTTAACAAGAGAGTAACAGATTTTGGGACTGATAAGGGGAAAAGGTAGAGAGAAGTACAGAAAAAAGTCACCTTGCTTTTTTTACATGCACTGTACTTATATGTATGTATATTGCTTCTGCTGAAAGTTGTTCCTCCTCCTCCTCTTCATATTACGAACACACGAAATTCACAGTGTATTTGTGGGCCCAGTTTATTTATTTTGTATCGTACATACTTGTTGCTCTCTCAAGGAGGAAAAAAATAAGTTTCAGTTTGTTTGGCTAAGCTTTTTTGAGATTTGAAAACTGATAGTCCTAAATGAATGAAGAGAGAGAGAGAGAGAGAGATGTATGAGGGGATATTGAAAAAAGAGTTTGTGTGTAAATCGTGGATCGTGTACTCGCCTATTTAGTCCTCTCTCTCTCTCTCTCTCTTTTTCTTGTGTTATTATATTTGGGATTGTACAATTTAAGTTTGAGACTCATACCGCTGATCCATGATGATGACTGGAGTGTATACGTGTGTACCATTCAGTTCTGGTTTACTCCTTCTCAATTCTCCTTGTACGTGTGTGTTTGTGTGAAAAAATGGAGTGTCAAGATTGTTTTCTTATTGAAAATGAGGAGAGGGAAATGGAGATCCTCCCAATGTTTTTCTATTGGGAATTGAACCAGGTGATTTTTTCCTTCCTTCCTACTCTCTGTCTCATTTTGAAGTGGTGGAAAAAGTAAAGTTAGGAGAGGGGTTTATGGGATTGTGTGTGCCTGTGTGTGTACAGTGTACACTATGTACGTGTTGAGTTGAGTGGAGTATAATCCATGAATTAGTTTGCCTAAGCAATAATCTTAGATCAACCATAATATTATCTTTAGTCTTTATAATATACAAGTCCAACATGAAGGGAGAGAGACGAGCAACAAGCACGACAAGTTTTACAATATATGTACACACACAGGGAGAGAGAGAGTGTGTGTGTGTTGGTAAGCCCACGAGAGTGTATTGTTTTATGCGTAGTTTTCCAAAGGGGCTGTCCCACTCCACTGTTTCTCCTGTGTGTGATGATCACATCTAATTAATAGCTGTCTTGTTAGCGTTGGTGCTAATGTACGGGGTGTCTTGAGGAGGAGGTGTACTCGTACATACTTATAATCTACCAACATGCTTTCTGTCTCCCTCCCTCCCTCCTCCTCATCCTCCCAGTTCATTGTGAAGGAAAATTTTTTTTTGGACAAGAGAGTGAGAGAGACGGAGGCGGAGATTACAGTCTAAATCTCTTTAGCTCACCTTTATAACAAATTTTTTCTCCTTGTTGTTCTTTTCGTAAAATATATATTCTCTTTTCTCTACACACTGTACACTACAATGGGAAATCCAGTATACATACTTAGAGGTTCTGTACATGCATCCACTTAATTAAATAAATGTTAGATATTAATTAGATAAGTTGGCTCATTTTAATTATTTGTTTTCATGACTACACACAAGCAGTCATCCAGCCGGGGTCTGGCTTTTCAATGCAGTGTGAGTACACACACACACAGTGCAATGTGAGAACATGACAGAATGTGAGAGAGAAAAGGATGAAAATTTTCAATTTACATTTTAATGTGCCTTGGCTAATTAATTGTGAGTGAATGGGAGACGGAGAGGAGAGTGAGTGTGTGTGCGAAGTTAATCAGAAAAAATGGGACGATGGAATGAGAAACGTACTTGTCGCCCTGCCAATATCCACACACACACATACACACACGTAGGTTGTACAATTACTGTGATATTTTCTATCCAAAATGATGAGGATTGTGATGGAGAATGGAGAAGGAAGTGTGATATAATTGGGCTGCTTCTTTTGTCCTCACAAATACGTGTAACATTTTGTGTGTGTGCTCGGGACTTGAAAACATTCAATTTCAATTCAGAGAGAGATGGAGAGGAGGAGAGAGAACGTTGTTGTTGTTGTTTTGTCCTTGCACTTGTCTAGCTGCAGAGATGAGGTGACTTGATAAGGAGAGTTAAAAGTTACAAATATATGGAAAAAAAGGTTGTCAGGCACACACACACACACAGACATAGAGAGAGAGATGCTGCAGTGGAGTTTGAATGAAAGAGAGAGAAGGTATTACGTTACAGTGTGTGTGTATGTGTTGGGAAGATGAATGTGTGAACAACATAGTGACAATTTGTCCACTAATTTGACTTGAATGACAATGGTGATGATGAGGATGTTTAGCATGGGACACTGTAGCCGATCAGAGAGACTAGAGTATTATGAGACAGCTGGCAATCCTAAGGTCAGGGATGTACACGTTTCAAAAGATGTGTGTATTTATTTCTCTCTTTCTCTCTCTCTCTTGTTGAGCCAAGAGTTGTGATTGTGTGTGAGTTGAACTCCACCTTGGTTAACAATAAGATGATCAACATGAGAGATGTATATTATATTTATTGGTGAGTCTCCACATCGTCAGCTCTTCGCATCTTTCCTCTTCCTCTCCTCCTCCTCTTCTTCTGCTAGTGTGTTACCATGACTCTCTATATTATGACCAGGAGGAGAAGATTAGACTTAAACTTGTTCAGGGGGACGATAAGAGTAGGAAAAAGTCTCCCTCCACAGTCATACACACACACATCCTTTTTTTAAATATGTGGTTGGGGGGAGGTGACTATAATAATATAATATTTTTCCATGTATACGTGTTTACTGTGGTAAAAAAAGGAATGGAGGGAGGGAGGGAGGGAGGGGGAGGGAGGGAACATGCAGCAACGCCCTAGAAAATGTTTTTTTTCATCCACAGCATCAACTTTTCCCATCAGATAAAGCTGTTCAAGTTATATTATAGAGAACCTTTTTAATTGTCTGTCTGATGGAGGTGATAGCGTTGATTCCTATCAGCATGATTGCGGAAAATTAATGGAAAGGCCTTTCTCGTTTATCGAGATGACGGAGTGCAAGCTAGCATGCTAACAGTTTTACACACACACACACACTCTCACTCACTCTCTGTACATAGAGATATAGATGAAGGAATATTTTATATATTATATTTTGCCATCCATCCATCCATTCAATAATTTTTGTACATACATCACACACACGTACACATATACATTATAAATGGTTAATGCTGTGCTGACGATCCGAATATATTGTTAGACCTGAGAGAGAGAGAGAGAGAACGTATGTCCCATGTCCATAATCTCCCTCCTTCATCTTCCTCACATCATCTCCTCTTAGCAGCTCTACATGATATAATAATACAAGGACATAAAGGATAAATATAGTTGAAGATCAGATAAACAATTCCCCATTATACATTTGATTGGAGGTAGCCTCCAATCCTCCTCCCTGTATGTAAACCACCTTGCAAAAACTTATATCCATGCACACACACATTGAGAGGACGAAGGGACTGGACAGGGTGTATATGGAACTCTCTTCATAAGGTGTACAACTGTGTGTGTGCTTGTTGGAGTCTTTTTTTGATAAGCTCCTGTTCATGCAGATCTTGGCCATGATATCGTTTCCTCCTTGTGCTAATCCATTGTTCGATAATTCAACTTTTCATTTGCTTCATTAGCTCTGACGATGATGACCATCATACACATCCATATCCGACACAAACACACACACACACTTAACTTGAATGTGAAGAAGAGTAGTGGAGGGGAAAAATTGACTGCCATCATATCTGATCTTATTCTGATAATGGACAAAATGTGAGCTCATACCTAGATATATCAGGCACACACACAGGTAGGCAGGGATGGTTTGACATCATGCGAAAATTTGTTTTCAACTTTGCAAGGGGTGTACCCTTTCCCTTCCTTGTGTATTGACTTCTGAGAAATGAAGAATGAGAAGTTAAAATGAATTTTGTATTTTTTATACAGTTTTGATGGTGCTTTCCAACATTTTGATACTGTTTTTGATCACGAATTATTTGTCATCTGCTTTCTTGAGAAACGTTTTTGCACTGACCTTTTCAGGGGAAAAGAGTAGGAATTATTCTTCAGTGAACTTTGCACTGTAGTTAACGTGTAGTCAAGAAATGACTCGTGTCTTTTAATTTTGTACTTGTTGAGGAAGGTGACTACTTGGCATTCTCCCCGCGTCCCCCCATTTTCCTCCATGTTAATCTCGGCACATTGACATATAATGTCAAATCTTGTGATGACAGTAACAATCATTGGCTTATCACATCCTCCTCCTCTCTTCTTTTACTCTGCACAAATCAAATCTCTTCAAAAAAAAGTATCCACGTCTCTCATGGCATGGGATGGGGCAGAGGGATTGATATAAATCTCAACTCAAATTGATTGATTCGAATGTGATCACATGTGGTGATTCTAATTGTTGTTCATAATATTGAGCATTCTCCCGAACGTACGCCACACTAGCACTAACTATGTACTACCCAGAAATACAGGTGTGTACGGTGGTTGCATGGCTAAAAATATTTTATGATCTGCAAAATATCTTGAGACACATTTATCGTTGATCCATTGTTCGTTTTTTCCTACAATGACTTCATAAATTGTTTTTTTCTTAAAGAAAATATTAGAGGAAGGAAAGGTATGATACTGTGTTTGAGACTCATGTAGTTACACGTGTTGTCGTGGAGTATCAGCAAAATGGAAACGTAGCTTAATGTGTTGTATCGATTTATTGTCAATGATTGGATATTCCCATAATATCATCACTAAATTATTTTGAGGGATGAATGTGTTGTCAGGCTAATGAAAGTACATATCAGGCAGGATGGGGTGTGTGAGCTCATTCATAATTTCCATTTCATTAACACACAGAGACACTCTGGAGAAAAAGAGAGACACACACTCTCTCACTCAGTCAGCTATACATGTATAAGATGGGTTGGAATGTTTTTGGAAAAAAATGAAATAAAAAAAATTTGGAGGCGGAGTTGATACATTTCTCCACTCCTGTCAATTATTTCTCCTCTCTTTCTCTGAATTTCTCAATCCTGCATTATGAAATCATCAAAAATGGATGAGGATTGAGGAGAGAAACATTTTTTTACATTTCAACCCTCCAAACTATTATGAAAGTGTTGATTGTAAAGAGAAAGGAGCTTTAAAAATAGAATATATAGCATAGGCATTAAGAGTCTAATCATAAATTCACACATCATGATATCCAATGGAGAGAAAGTCTCGTCTGGAGAGAAGACAAAGTTAACATTTTGATTAATTCTCCAACTCTTTTTTTTGTTTGTAGGGGACGACGAGTCTGGGAACGACGCAGAAGATGGCGATGGACGACCCGAAAGAAAAGTCGGACCGGGTGTTCCAACCCCTAGTGTCGACGAGGATGGAAATAGTAGAGATAGGGAGTCTGTAGGAGGAGAAAGTTCAAATCACCCCTCATCAGAGAGTCCAGGGAAACAAATGGAGTGTGGGAGTCGGAAGAGACGTGATCTCAACATGGACTATCCCATATCAAAATCTTTGCAACAACAACATCGTCAGGATGGGAGAAAAGATGGTTCGGTTTGGCAAAAAAGTCCACATTCTCACAGAAAATATCATTCTGGGATGAGTGGACATCATCAACCAAGTAGCATTGATTCTCGAACTTCACCTGAAATGGACACAGAGGATGAACCCCTTGCTCTTCATCTGTATCATGGAGGAGGAGGAGGGGACAGTCGAAAGTCGGATGGAAGGAGGAGTGAGACACCTGAAATGCCAAATGATCTCAATGGTTCTGGACCCTTTTCTCATCAACGAATTATCCAAGCCGGACTTCCTTACCTTCACCTCCTCCCTCCTGCCATGCGAAATGGTGAGAGTGAAAGTGGGATAACTTTATTAATAATTGCATTCTTTTCTAATTGGAGAGGAAACATGGTGCTTTGATTTTAATTAAATCAATTAAAATTTACTGTAATTTTTGTAATTTTTTTCTAGATGCAGCAAGACTATTTTTCATGCCACCAATTCTACCTCCAGAATTAGCTGCTGCTGCCGTAGCAGCCACGAGTGGTCAACCTCAACCTCTTTCAGCCAACAATGCAAAATTAAATGAAAAGGCGGTGAGCAGTGGGGGAGACAATTGCCGGAGTGGTGAGTATTTCTACACAACTAATTAATTAATTGATTTTTTTAATAAAAATAAACATGGCCGACAATTAACTGGTGTACAACGTACAGGGATTATTGCGAAAAATTGTGGCAGAAAAAAAATAATGATGAATAACATTTGCAAAGCAATTCAACATTTCTTTGATACGCTCACGTCTCATCACTCTCATGTGTGTGTGTGTGTGTGTGTGTGTGTACTGCAATTTTTTAAATTTTTTTGTGCGGTTGTCCCTCATGCGGGAAATTGTGTTTGTTTGCTTTGTAAAATTTCTGTCGGAGAATCTAGTTTTTCCTGTTGTGAGGCAGATATGTGAGCCAGGCTCCTCTTTCTCCTCCTCTCTGTCTTTGTCTGTCTACAGTCACTGATGAATCATTAATGATGGATGGAGATGGAGTGAGGAATGAGAATGAGAGTAGGGGTGAGAATTAAAATCACTTGATTTAGACGCAGATGGCAAAACTTTGTATATAATATACAATGTATGTTGGATGAGTTCATCTCGTAGGCATGGAGAGTGAATAAGAAAGAGAGATTGTCTGGAGTGTGTGTGTTGGTAGGAAAAGTGTGGAAAAGTAGATGATAAGGTTTGGTGGTGATCATGAGTTGGATTGTTACGTAATTAAGATTGTGATTATGAGAGTCAAAGATTGTGGGCATATATGGACAAGTTTTCCAGATACACTTTTGCCTACATCTACGATTAAGTATAGACTACTGTGGAAAGTACAAGGAAGGAAGACGGATATGACGGTGTCTAGAGTGTAGAGTAGGGGATTATGTAGTTAAAATAACTAAATGGGGGAACAACGGTTCAGAAATTCTGCTAATGATCTTGGAAGAATTATCTAGTATCCTGTACTAGAGTGTGTGTGTGTTATCTTAGTAGTGCAGATTACGTGTTTCAAGTCATACAATTTTCCATGTTACGCCGTTTTTCTCGAGAGTGTACAGAGAAAATGTAGATCAAGTCGGATGATAAATAAAATGAACTTTAGCGACTCTCTACTCTCCTCTCTTTTAAATCGCATTGAATAATGTGCAAGTCAACCCAGTTTTTTTCTCATCAACTATTTAGAAGATGTGTAGA
Organism: Pygmarrhopalites habei; assembly: GCA_009870185.1. NCBI lineage: Eukaryota > Metazoa > Arthropoda > Collembola > Symphypleona > Arrhopalitidae > Pygmarrhopalites > Pygmarrhopalites habei. Next base: position 13,511 of record WJFB01001846.1, read on the forward strand.
GGAAACAGAAATTCCAATTCATGGAGATCAGACTGGAAAAGAGTGGGTGGGGAAAAATGCAATTTTATCTGTCAATTGCATTACTTGTATGTACTTCCCTCTTTCGCTTGCTATTTATTCCAAGGCTTTTTAGATTTGTAGGGGATGAGGTTAAAATAGCAAATTAATGTATATTCCTGCTTTGATGTGAGGAAACATGCTGTGACCATGTGGATCACCAAATTTGCCCAAAAAACTTTTTGATGATTTATCTTAATTAAAAAGCAGGGAATCAATGCCGAGCGAATGAATGTCGAATGTCAGGGATGTCAATATTATGGAAATATGGAAAAACCTTGTATCAATGCAAGTAGAGTAAAGTGCAATTTATTTTTTTCTTACATGCCTCTCTCTCTCTTTCTCCCTGTGTGTGTGTCTGTAGGGCCGGTGTACATGTGTGAGCCTTGCAACATCAAGTTCAGCTCAACCAGAACGCTGGAGGCTCATCAAACGTATTACTGCTCATTTCGGAAAGACACGGGTAAGTCAACAAGTGACACTTTTACTCATCAATTTCCTTTTTGAAGTCTCTCTCCCTCCCTCTTTCCCTTTCCCTCGTTGCTCTCAGCCACGACTCGAGCTTCTTTGACATTTCTTTGTCATCCCTTCATAATAATATTACCCCGTCAAAGCCAGGCCTCTCAAATGTGCAGCGTGTGTGTGTGTGTGTGTAGAAAATTCAAATGTGAAATGTAATGAGTATTAAAGCATGAATACAGACTTATGACTTTAATACTCTCTCCCTTTTCTATAATATAAACTCTCTACTCTACTCCACTGAAGAGATAAAGTGAGAAAATTAGATTTTAAATTAAATGCAATTTGGTTATTACATTACATTCTGACTAATTTTATAATTAGCAGAGTTTCTCTTCATTCCCAAACTCCTTCAGGATTATTTTGAGATTCACCGAATGTCATTTCAACAGATTTTACAAGAAAAAATTGAATTGAGACGGAATTTAGTCTGGAATAAAATTCTTGTGTATTTTAAACGAAAATATTTTGAATTTTAAATTAGATACAATCCTCCTTCCATACTAGTACATACTTTGAACTTCATTAAACATTTGCCATGCCTGAATAAACACAAATGAATGTACAAATTATTTGCCAATTGTGTGATTATTACAGGAAAAGATGACAAGAATGACCTGGATGGTGATAGTAAGTCAGAGAGGGACGGCTCGACCCCCAACATTCCAAACGCCGGGTCAAAGAAACGAGAAAGGATGAGTTCTGGTGAAGACCGAGGTGACCTATCCCTTGACGACTTAAGACAAGATGGACTGAGTATGGTAGACGGGAGTGGAGTAGGGAATGTGAATAAGAGTGTCAAAACTGGGAAACTCTACGCCTGTATTTACTGTTCATACTCAGCAGACAAGAAAGTGAGTTTAAATCGTCACATGCGAATGCACTCTGGACCTGCTCCCTCCTCCTCAATCCCAAATAATGCTACGTCAATCACAGTCATGGGAAGTAATAGCGTGTCTTTACTGGACGACTCAATGGGTTCTGGAGGAGGGAGAGGAGGGGAGGAGGGGGGTAAGACTGACGGAGCGAATGCCATGGAAAGATATTGCTCCGATTGTGACATTCAATTCTCATCTATAAAAACATTTAGAGTTCATAAACAGTACTACTGTAGTACACGCCATGTTCTCAAGGCTCAACAATTGGCTGCTGCTGCAGCAGTCGCAGCCGTCTCAACTGGAAGTTCTTCCAGTTCAAATAGCCAAAAACAATCAATGGAAATGAGTGGAGGAGGGGATGTAGGATTACATCATCGAGTCATTAATGCAACCAATTCACCCATCCCTCCCTCAGATGTGAGTCCCATCCCTTCAGGGACTCCACTCGGTTCTCAACCCTTCGTCGTCCTCCCCACTAATCCCGTGATAATTGTGGTGAGTTGTATATCCTAAATATAATTTAATTACAGAAATTAAACTTTGAAAAATAAATTATGGAAATTGTAATTGTTAAATTTTCTCTCTCTTTTCCCCAAAACAGCCCGCATACTTTATCCAAGGAGCCAGTATATTACCGAGTAATGTTCTCCCAACTCAGAATGCCCTGGTGGTTTTACCAAATGGTTCAGTGCAATGCCTCCCCGCCACCAACCCTTGTCCATCCCCTCAATCAATGGCGAACCTCGTGATGAGTCTCCAACATTCCAGTGCTAATAATATAAACACAACATCAAATTCATTGTCAGCTGCTGTGGCTGCTTCAGGGGGTGCGAGTCTGTCTCCCGTATTTAACGATCCCAAAGACATTATTCGAGACATCCGGAAAATCTGTGGAACAGCTGGAGGCGGCGGGACAATTTCCACCTCGACTCCCCTCCCCGTGTCACGTAATTCCTCTGATGAATCTTCAAACGAGCCTCACTCTCATTCCCAGTCCTCAGGAGGAGGTGGTGGTGGAGGAACTATGTGTAGCAATTTAGTTGGATGCAACATAAATGTACATGGAGGAGGAGGTGGTGGTGTATCTGGTCAAGATATTAATTCGGACATTGTGTCCAATTCAGAGTCAGTCACGGGGACCATCATTTCTCGAAGTCATCATCGGAGTCAAAGTAGTGGAGGAGAACCAGCCATTGACCTCACACTCCGTAGCACTGCCATCAAAAGGGAAGCTCACGGGGATGACGAAAAGGAGAATCTAGGAGTCATTTACACGATTCACCAGTCAGACATGATGAGTCGAGAATTGATGAATAATAGTCCATCGGAGAGACTGTCAGTGGGGAGTGGGAGTGGGAGTGAGAAGAAGAGGACTCCAAGGCCATCCTCAGCATCGATTAGTAGTTCATGTTCCACACCGCCAGCACTCTGTGAGCCAAAACTGAATGGAATCTTAAGTCGAGTCTCCCCTGGTCCCTCTCCCCTCGACAGAAACCATCTCCTCCATCATCCTCATCACACGTCCGGTGGAAAAAAGTCTTCATCCTCACACCATCATCCCCACCACCATCAACATCATTCCTCCTCCTCATCCAACAAAGGGATTGATTACTCTGTACTCGAGATGAGTAAATTAAGAAGTAGTTCAAGCTCCTCTGCCTCCACAAACTGTACGAATATCCCTAACCCGGGTAGAGACAGAGATAGGGATAGAGATGGAGGAGGAGGGGGTGATAATAAAATTAGTCCCATTGCAACCCAACTTCCTGGCGGAGCCATCCTGACCAGTGCCAGTAATCAAAGTCTCGCTGAATTACTCTTGTCCAACCCACCTGAACTGAATGAAAGTCTAGCCAAGTTGAATCCCCAACTCCTCATCAACTCCAGAGCTGCTGCTGCCTCAGGGACTGGTTTCAATCCTGCACTCATGGGTGGACTCACCCCGGAACTTGCACTCCGGTTCCTTGACCCTTCCTACCTTGCAACCCTTCAACATTCCCTTCAACAACAGCAACAACAATTACAACAACAGCAGCAACAACAACAACCTCAAAGTCAGTCACAGCAACAAGGAACTCCTCCAACAGTCAAAAGAGGAGTGTCCAAATGTATTGAATGTGACATAGTATTTTACAGGTAGGAGTCAAATGATTAATTTCTCTATCAAAGAAATTCTTTGAAAAATGATTTAATAAACAAATCTTCTCTTTTTTTAGATTTGAAAATTATTTGGTACACAAAGAACATTACTGTGCTGCCCGACTGACAAATACAAGTGGAGGAGGATCATCATCCCGTGACTCTTTCCCTACAACAAAAAATTCCAAAGATGTTAATCAACATGGAGCCAAAGAGTCCGCCTCTTCTTCTTGTTCCTCACCCAAAAGTGAATTGGATGACACAGTCAGTCCACCCCCTTCCTCCATCCTGAATTGTAGTAGTGTAGTCGGTGGGAGGAAAAATTCAATTAGATCCTCCATCAGCTCAAATGTGAGTCTACTGCGGAGATCCCCAGATGACTGTGGAGAAGACAGTAAAACAGGGAGTTTAAGGGGCCGAGTCAAATCTCCTTCATCCCTCACTGTCTCTCCCATTGCAAGTCCTTCAAGTATCAAAAGTGAAAAGTTACATGGGGCAACTCAATCACTGGGAAAAGGGTCTGATGGTCAGAGTGAAAGGTGAGTACATGACGCAAATACAAAAAAATATATTATACAGATGAATGAATATTATCCACCAGGAAAGCATTTAACTGGAAAATAACTCTCGAGTCTGATTCACGTGTGTGTCTCACCCTTTGAATATAGATATCCCTGTTTGAAGTGTGGGATTCAGTACAGTTCACTGGACACTCTACAAACTCATCAAACTTTTTACTGTCGGAAACGAGGAGGAGGAATTGAGTCACTGAGCAACAGTTGTGGGCCTGTGGTGATGGTGGATGGTGGTGTGGAGGGGAGAGGGAAAGGAGAGAGAGGGTTTGTCAAATGTCCTAAATGTCGACTCGCCGTTCCAGATGACCAAATGAATTTACACAGTCAAGTTTGTAGTGGGGGGAGGAATGGAGCTTCGACTGGGTCCATCTCAACCACAACGATGGGATGGAAATGTCCTTGTTGTGAGACCTACTCTCCGACTATGAGTGCAGCTCAAAAACATCTGGAGACTCACACTGGGATCCGTGCATTCAAATGTCTTTTGTGTGGCTACCGAGGGAATACTCTTCGAGGTCATTTTCTTTTCCATATTTTACATTTTATCTACTTCCTATTCCAGTTCTCTAGTAACCCGTATTCAAACCAAATGAGGTCCCCTGGGGATGGGAAAAATCCTTTCAATATTCCAAAAAAATTTGCTTATAAAAATACCCGGTTCTTCACAAACGAGTGGCTCTTTAAAAGCTCTCATTTTATTGAAACGAGTACGGTATTTTTTTACACAAACCCCTTTCACGGGTCAAAAGAGAAAGTCTTTGCTTTCTCCCTCTTAGTTTTAATTTGACTGTCATAATAATCTTCTGTTGTGTGGGATAATTACAGGAATGCGAACTCACATTCGGATGCATTTTGACAAACGAATTTCTTCAGCTGACCTTCAAGAGGGTGACTACATCGCCTGTATCACTGCAAATAATGAGTTGGAATCTTCTCAACAACAAACGGCATCCAACTCCCTCCTCATTCACAGTTGTCCTCATAATACAGGAGGAGGTGGTTCTTCTACTGGACAATCTTTGAGTCCCAATCCTTCACAAAATGCATCTCCATCCTCCTCAACCATGGAAACACATCATGGTAGTAGTAATGCAAAAAATGCTTCTCCAAGATTGCCATCACCCCTCCCTCCTCCCAGTGTAATTAGTAATAGTGAAGTTGTAACAAAAGCCATCAAAACGACTGGTCCACCACCTCCCTTCTCTTCATCTTCCCCTCCACCACCATCCTCCTCCATGGAGAAGACTGACGACAGACTGGAGGAGGGTAAAGGGGCCAAATTAGAGAATAATAATCGACTCCACTTCTGTACACTTTGTAACTACAGTTCATCCTATAAAGGCAATGTGGTTCGACACATGAAACTTGTTCACAAAATTTCTGAAGAGTCGGCTGATGAGATTGTGTCTGCAAGTAGTGGGAATAGTCGAGAACAAGATTACACATCCAATTCTCATGATTCTTTCACCACCACCAAGGACATTGAATGTTCTGGAGACAACAGTACTAAAAATCCTGGCAGTCCTCCTACAGACTACGACCCTATCAACAACATTAAGACTAACTGCTGTCCAAAACTCCCTGTGAATGGGATTGGAGAGAGTCAATCCAGTAGTAATAGTAATAATAAGAATGTTGTCAAGGAAGAGGAGGATGGAGACCAACCTGGAATCCCGGAAAGACATCGTTCTTCTAGTCGTTCATCCTCTGAGGAGGATCTCACCACTACTACCACCACCAATTCTAATATTTCACACTCGAAAAAGAAAAAAGAGGATTCTTGTGGTGTACAGTACTGCAAGTCTTGTAATATTTATTTCAATTACCCAGCAACTTTTGTGGCTCACAAAAAATTCTATTGTTCCAGCCATGTCCCCTCGGACACAACAGAGGCTGTCGAAAGGGCTGAGACACCAGTGCAATAATTAACACCAACAAAAAAACTTATTACTATATATACAACAGTGACTATCATTCAAATCGTCATGTATGTATTTTACATCTTGTTATCCCAAACCCACAAATTTCTCCACCTTTCCACACTTTTGTTATGTGTGTACAAAACACTCACTCAATAATTGAGTTAGATTACTTCCAAACGTTACAAACAGTCGGGACTGGATTGGGAGGGAAAGTCAATGAAGCCAATTAAAAGATACAATTAATTTATTTCCAACAGCCACTCTCAAGCACAGTGTTAGTCAAACGGGGAAATCATGTGCGTTTACATATTATTTTTAAATATATCCTACACATGTAGACAAAAATACAATATTACATTATGGTGTCGATCTCGATCCCTAAGAATATTATAATTGAACTGTATATCTCACATATCTCACAAGAATACCAAACAACAACAACAAGGATCCTACAATCCATTAAGTTATACCATAAAATTTACAATTTTAAAAAGTGCAAAAGCGTATTATAGTATAGTCAATTGGAAGGGAAGTGAAAGAAGAGGAGGAGGGCCAAAGTGAAAAACCTGCTTTTGCTTTTAATTTATAACCTAACGTTACCACCTTACCCCCGACAAAAGTACACATACGTGTAGTACACAATCCTCAACACTACATGTACTAATGAGGGAGGAAGGTCAAAAAAAATTATTAACAAGATTATACACATTCTAAAATACATACAATATATAAAAATTAGAGTAATAATTGTAATAGTTAAGACTATTATCACAGTTAAACAATCATCTTAAGTTGATTGCTCCTGCACTCATTGTCAGACAGCATCAATTTATTGGACTATCAATCATCTCCATACATATATAATATATATATATTACAAAATATTATTATTATTACTACATGGTGGTATCAAAAACCAAATGTTTCTAAGTGTGACTATACTATGTACAAGTAATTGATTTATACTACGTAGCCATACAAATACAAATACAAATAGTAGGTAACATATGAATGTGAGGACTGTCTAAATGTCTCACTACATATACTGTAGTGAATATACTTACAGTGCAGTAGGTTATTTTATTGATTGTATAAATAAATTATACCATTTTTGCTGTTTTGTGTACCTCGTTAAAGTTATACAATGATGATGTATATACACCGCTTTCATATTTACAAAGTATACATACATAATTACCATGTATGTTACTAGTAGACTATTCTGATAATAATAATAATAATATGTTTGTCTGTGTGAAAAACTGAACTGTTGAGACTAGAAATACAATAAAGTCTTTTTAAGTCAAGATGTTTCTTAAAATACATCCCGACGACACACGCAACACATTCCCTCTCCCCCGCACACACACAGGACACCTTGTCCTGAACAAGTTATTCCAGATAATGATGGCTCAGGATAATGAGCTTAATTAATCAACTGTTGCTGAAAATCCCCTCCCCCTCCTTTCGCCCACCCACAAAGTGAAAACAAAGCCCATGGATGCTAGTCTAAACAATTTACAAAAAAAAACATTTATTCATTATGGTACATAACTATTGTTGCTGTTAAAAACTATATACTTCTGTCTGTGTTTCATTAGAGAAGAAGACACTACAATTAAAATATGTATGCGATTAATTTACTGTGAGGAATTAACGTACTTAGTGTGGTGTCCACAAAATTACTATAGTGAGGCGATAATGTCTATCATTGAGTGAGTAATATTTAAATATTTATTTAATTATGACCAGTCAAGAGAGGATGTGGAGTGAGTGAGTGGACAGGATACTCGCACAATGGACGAATACTTTGGGAATTGGGATTTGTGTGTGTTTGTGTGTGTCATACCTACTCCTGTAGCTGTTTTGGCTTTTTACAACTTCTCATTCAACTTGATCTTGAAACAATCTTACATAATATAACATACATACATTTCTCCTATATTTGTATATAACTATATTATCATCTCGTCGTGGTGGATTTTTATAAACTATGATCGCTTGTACTAAATGTTCCAAGTACATTAAAGTACATGATACACAAAATAATGTGAGCCCTTGCCAAAAAATAGGAAGATAGGAGAGTGGATGTGTTGTTGTTCATGAGGACACTAGAAATACTACTACTATGTTAAAATGTGAGTTGTAAGTTTATATATCAATGAGAGAAAGAAAAATATGGGGGGATTGAGTTCCACCTGGAATGTATACGAACGGTTCTAGTTGCTTGGGATTTTCTCCTGTGTACATACAATATTACAATCTAATAATGATATATAACTGTCATGTATGAAACTACCTGTTTGTTTGTTATCCATTGTATCATATGTAATATTATTATTATTAGAGAGCTGCATTGCCAATAAATCGATGGACCCACACACACACAATTTATAAAGATACCTATATGTTATACCCAAGAGAGAGAGAGAGAGTAGACATCATTTTACATACTAATTATGTATCTTAATATTTTAGGAACACACACACACACAGTCTGTTATGAAATACATATATCATATGACTACTCAGTTTGATATGTACACATTTGTTACCTACTACTACCCTTACCCATACAAGTATTTTATTTCCAATTTCGCGGTGTCTTCTCATCATGGTTGAACGAAAATCAGTTCCGTTCAAAGTTTACTTTACAAAATTTTGTCTCCCAATATTTTGGAAACTTTTTTTTTGAAAACAAAATCCTGCTACATAGTTCAGTTCTGTGTAACATATTTTCGTTCATTTGATCGTTTCCTAAAAGTAAACAAAAGTGTAAGGGAAATTCGTTGATATTTTTCAGTTGTTTTTCAATTGTTTCTCAGTTAAATTCCCCCAAAAGGACTATTCTTAGAATCCAAAGTTGTCTGTTTTTAAACATCATTTTTTTTATTTACACAATTCATATACGGTAGATTAAGTTGAGATTAAATATTCTTTTCTAGAGAATGGCTGAGTGGTTCCGCATCATCATCGCATCATCCAACCATATTTTATTTATTGATTTAGTTCCATCAAACAATTTGTAGTAAAGAGGGATGATTGTGAATACAAAATGTACAAGTCACATTTTTACTATTTCCATAATATTATTAATTATAATAGTATTGTGATGACGATGATATCTTCATTAATATGCCATTCACAATGACTGTGATTTTTTTTGTTAAAGTTTACCATGGTCTAATTAAATTTATTATTATCACATTGTTGTTGTTGATTAAGATTTCCTACATTTACCACCAACTTTATGCACACAAACACACACGTATTTAATGTAAGTGCAATGCACACACAGTTTGTTCGTCTTGTATTGTCAGTGAGTCATCGAATGATAATATTGTCTTTTTTCTCCCTCATTGAACATTTCGCCTAGTATAGTTTGTTAGTTAATTTGAATAACCGATTACAAATTTCCAAAGGAAAATGATATCTTTTACACATTTTGCATTTTTCCGAATGCTACGTTATAACAAAATAGTCTCGATCCTCATTATAATTTTACTCACTGAAAATACACCTCATCAATCTTGTTTTTAGCCTTGAAATTTTTAGACTGTAGTCTATCCTTGTAAAACACCCCTTCGTCTAAAAACTATATATTTCATAACTATTATGTACTACAAATAATTATAGTTCTTAATTAGTTAAGTAGAGGAGTTATGCTAAGGGAAGACAATTATTGTGGAATTGTGCTGCCAAAGAAGCTTTTCTCGAAAAAAAAATCATTAATCAAACCATTCATACCATAGTATACATTATATATGAATACTTATACTGTACTATACTCTAGGAAAAGATAAGTCTCGATGCAAATGTCAAAAATATAATGTAGGCAAAAGAAGATGAAGAACATAAAATATTATTGTACTAGACAGAGAGAGAGGGAGAAAGAGGGAGGGAGAAAAGAGAAAGTGAGAGAAAGTTTTCAAAAGTGTGTGTGGACAAAAAAGAAATAAATCAAGGTTTATTTTTGACAGTTGAAACGAAAATAATAGTAAAGTAAAAAAGAAATCTCTGTGTGTTTTAATGCCAATCCCTCAAAACTACTTGTAAAGACTACTAAAGTATTTAAATGAATTTAATACAACAAAATGAACTGGAAGGAAAGTGAAGAGAAATGGAGGATGAGGAGAGAAAGATGAAAGAACGAGACTCAGATGAATGAGTTTTTGCAATGATAGAATTACTATTATTATTACTAAATATATCTATGTGCCGTACAACGATTTTGATGTATAAAATTTTTATTAGCATGGATGTTTCTTGGTGCTAAAAAAAGAGAAAGAATACAGTTAACAGTTATACTTGGAGAAGAACGAATGTAAAAAAAACTAAAAATTGATTAAGCTTCAAAGCCCTCAACAATTTTTTTTCTTTGTCAAATTCTAAGAATATTAGCTAATTTTTTATATTAAAGCTATGTCTAGACTATACTCTTCAACTCTGTATTTTCTGTCTAAAGATATGAGAAAAAACTCTCTTTTGTGTGCTGTACATTATTATTATACAACAACAGTCAAATTACTACACTACGTAATCTAATACTTCGCCATGTTTTTTTTAAAATGTGCTCATTCCTTCCTTTCTCTCTTTGTTATTTTTTAAAATAATAATATAGTATCAATTTTTTTTGTCACTGTGTGTCCATCTCAATATATCATATACATGGTAAATCCTGATCGACATGATGATGTGTGTGGAGCCTACGTTAAACAAAAACTATGTATCGCGGAAAAGGGAAAACAAATATTATACGGTATATATTTAAAAAAATTGTTAAAATGTGATTTAAAAATATGAAAAACTGTAATCTAATTAGGAGTATAAAAGCATGAATAAATAAATTCACCAAACTACATTAAAAATGACATCTGAAAATTGTACTTGTTATTATTTGTGTGTGTGTGTACTTTCATTCCGTTCACTAAATACAAAGAACAAAAGGGACCAGTCAAGGTTATTTTGTTTCAGTGTATCCTCTCTCTCTTTCTGCTCTATCGTGCATGATTCATCTCCTCCTCCTCCTCCCTTTTCAAAAATTGGCTATGGGTTCCCTCTCGTACTATTCCCCCTTGTATTCATCTCATCACTTACCTTGTTTCCAGAAAAAGGAGCAATGGAGTCTGAATATCCAGATCAGAGTTGACTTGATTAACGTAAAACCGTTAATCGATTAATGATTAATTTTAGTTCAAGGTTAATGATTAATATACGATTAATCTGAAAACTATTAATCGATAAATGATTAATAATCGTTAATCATGATTAAACGATTAACTCGAAATTTTCGAGTCGAAAAATCCCACCATACGTTACTTTATATTGATATTTTTGAACATTTCTTTTTATTTGATATAAATAATTCTAATATAATTTGGAGTATAATAATGGTCTCAGCAAGGTTATGATGACCTATGGTCACACATGAGTTCATGCAGCTTATTGACTGTTGTACTTGATCATTCACATTTAAAATTTGAGGCAATCTACACACACACACACCCTTTGATCGCATAATATATTGTCAATACATATAGCATTGTCATATATGTAGAGAAAGGAGACCTTTGCTTGACAGATTTTTTCTCAGTAATGAGTAGCCTCAAGATGTGAAGAGGGGCGAAAGTTAAAATATTTTTAAAGAGACCTCCTGCAGTTGTTGAAGGTTCAATAAAATTCTAGGAAAGAGGCTTCATC